>OFHU01000249.1:0-62158 GCA_900245905.1 Lacerta viridis
GAGCTCTGTTCCCGCTAACTCACTGTCTTCCTCTCTTGTTTGGTTCCATTTACAGATATGGTGGCCGTCCTCGGGGAGACAACAGGGTACCTAGCTCTGAGAAACCTCAGGGAGAGGATGAGGAATGACCCAGAGGGATATCGGATCCTACAGTATGTGAAAGTGTGTGTGTGTGTGTTGGTTTGGTTTTAGTCTGTAGCTGGGAAGAGATTCTGTCACAGTAGGGTTCGTGGACATGCAGTTCTCCAGTTCTTGCAGAACTGCAATTCCCATCAGCTCCAGCCAGCATGACTAATGGTTAGGGATGATGGGAATTGGATTCCAGCAAATATTTGGAGGGCCACAGGCTCTCCACACCTAAATTATAGGGATTGGTACCCTTTGGGGACATCTATTCATATTTGAGTTCACATATGAGGATTAGTAACTCGCCTTCAGCATACATTAAGCACACATTTATAATTGGGGATTTTAAGTCTGCAATCCTAAAATGTTGTTGTTGTTCAGTCGTTCAGTTGTGTCTGACTCTTCGTGACGCCATGGACCAGAGCACGCCAGGCACCCCTATCCTCCACTGCCTCCCGCAGTTTGGCCAAACTCATGCTAGTCGCTTCGAGAACACTGTCCAACCATCTCGTCCTCTGTCATCCCCTTCTCCTTGTGCCCTCCATCTTTCCCAACATCAGGGTCTTTTCCAGGGAGTCTTCTCTTCTCATGAGGTGGCCAAAGTACTGGAGCCTCAACTTCAGGATCTGTCCTTCTAGTGAGCACTCAGGGCTGATTTCTTTAGAATGGATAGGTTTGATCTTCTTGCAGTCCATGGGACTCTCAAGAGTCTCCTCCAGCACCATAATTCAAAAGCATCAATTCTTCGGCGATCAGCCTTCTTTATGGTCCAGCTCTCACTTCCATACATTACTACTGGGAAAACCATAGCTTTAACTATACGGACCTTTGTCGGCAAGGTGATGTCTTTGCTTTTTAAGATGCTGTCTAGGTTTGTCATTGCTTTTCTCCCAAGAAGCAGGCGTCTTCTAATTTTGTGACTGCTGTCACCATCTGCAGTGATCATGGAACCCAAGAAAGTGAAATCTCTCACTGCCTCCATTTCTTCCCCTTCTATTTGCCAGGAGGTGATGGGACCAGTGGCCATGATCTTAGTTTTTTTGATGTTGAGCTTCAGACCATATTTTGCGCTCTCCTCTTTCACCCTCATTAAAAGGTTCTTTAATTCCTCCTCACTTTCTGCCATCAAGGTTGTGTCATCAGCATATCTGAGGTTGTTGATATTTTTTCCGGCAATCTTAATTCCGGTTTGGGATTCATCCAGTCCAGCCTTTCGCATGATGAATTCTGCATATAAGTTAAATAAGCAGGGAGACAATATACAGCCTTGTCGTACTCCTTTCCCAATTTTGAACCAATCAGTTATTCCATATCCAGTTCTAACTGTAGCTTCTTGTCCCACATAGAGATTTCTCAGGAGACGGATGAGGTGATCAGGCACTCCCATTTCTTTAAGAACTTGCCATAGTTTGCTGTGGTCGACACAGTCAAATGCTTTTGCGTAGTCAATGAAGCAGAAGTAGATGTTTTTCTGGAACTCTCTAGCTTTCTCCATAATCCAGTGCATGTTTGCAATTTGGTCTCTGGTTCCTCTGCCCCTTCGAAATCCAGCTTGCACTTCTGGGAGTTCTCGGTCCACATACTGCTTAAGCCTGCCTTGTAGAATTTTAAGCATAACCTTGCTAGCGTGTGAAATGAGTGCAATTGTGCGGTAGTTGGAGCATTCTTTGGCACTGCCCTTCTTTGGGATTGGGATGTAGACTGATCTTCTCCAATCCTCTGGCCACTGCTGAGTTTTCCAAACTTGCTTGGCATATTGAGTGTAGCACCTTAACAGCATCATCTTTTAAAATTTTAAATAGTTCAGCTGGAATATCATCACTTCCACTGGCCTTGTTGTTAGCAAGGCTTTCTAAGGCCCATTTGACTTCACTCTCCAGGATGTCTGGCTCAAGGTCAGCAACCACACTACCTGGGGTGTATGAGACCTCCATATCTTTCTGGTATAATTCCTCTGTGTATTCACTTGCTCAGTTGCTACAGAATTGCCATACAACTGTTGGGGGGGGGGAGGAATTTATTTATTTAATTTCATAGAATTTCTATGTCACTTGATTGTAAAAACAAACACACTTCGAAGCCGTTTACAAAAGATGAAACAATAAAATCAAGAAAAAAATCACAGCCATCCAAAAGTTAAAATACTAAAACAGATTAAAATTACCTCGACTTTGTGAGCTTCCAGATAGGTTAGGTAAAGGTAAAGGGACCCCTGACTGTTAGGTCAGTTGTGGACGACTCTGGGGTTGCGGCATTCATCTCGCTTTACTGGCCGAGGGAACCGGCGTACAGCTTCCAGGTCATGTGGCCAGCATGACTAAGCCACTTCTGGTGAACCAGAGCAGCGCACGGAAACCATTTACCTTCCCGCCGGAGCGGTACCTATTTATCTACTTGCACTTTGATGTGCTTTCAAACTGCTAGGTTGGCAGGAGCTGGGACCGAGCAAGGGGAGCTCACCCTGTCACGGGGATTCAGACCGCTGACCTTCTGATTGGCAAGCCCAAAAGGCCCAGCAGTTTAGACCACAGCGCCACCCGCGTCCCCTTCCAGATAGGTTAGCAGGCACCAAAAAGAGTTTAGTGAAGTTACCTGCTTGATATCAATAGGCAGGGAGTTCCAAAGTGTAGGTGCTATCACACTAAATGATCAAGTGTCTTTCTAATATCTACTGATTGATGATAGATTGATAATTGGATGGGTAAACAGAGCATTTGAATTCTTACAACTGTGGAGTGGGTATTATGTGGCACCTGTAGTAGTGCCAGTTCTGCCAGTCTAAGAGTTGAGTGGGCACATGTGGGCTGAGAACTCATAGGTAAACTGGTGCCAAGTTGTAATTTATATATTAACAGTAAGTGCACACCGGCTTCTGACATCTAGGTTAATAAAAGTATTGTCATGAAATGGATTTTGGGTGTTTATTTTGTTTTAATGGGCCAACATAGCTACTTTTACTCCATTTCACATGACAAACCTGTGCATGCACTTAACTTGGGAGTCAGTTTCATGGGGCTTTTTGTACTTGTGCAGTGGATCCAGCCATTTCACTTCCATTTCACTTTCAGTTTTTATACTCCCTTTCTATATTGCTATACAAAAGGCGGTTTACAGCAATAAAATATACAGCAAAGAACACACATCTTATAATAATCTGATCCAATACAGAAAGTAACAATAAATCATAACTTTAAGTGCTAAGCCCTGAAGGATTGCACTCTCAGCTCTTGCCATTGGTGTTGGTGGGATTTAGATGCAGTTGGACTGTGATCAAGCTCAGTATTTCTAAACTACTTGAAGCTGGGATGGCAGATCCTGTGGTCCTTCAGATACCAGTGGACCGCAACTCCCATAATCCCAGACCATTTTTCATGCTGGCTGGGGTGCTTGGGAAGAGGGATTCCAGCAACATTTGGCGGGCCACAGATTCCTGACAGAAAGGTATGGCAATTTGCCCTCATTACATGCTTCAGTGCCTTAATAGAACTATAGGGCTGTAGACTTGGAAAGGACCCCAAATGTTAGCTAACCCTCTGGATTTCACAGGCTAAGCCAGCCATGGTCCAATTTGCCTTCCTTTGCAGAGAACGGCCTCGGATACGCCTCTCCACATTAGATATCTGTGGACTTCGGGGGCTTCCAGACGGGACCTTTGGCCGAGAGTATGTCCGGTTTTTGGATGATAATGTGAGTATAGTAGTGCTTAAGCTGGGTTTCCAGTAGAGCAGAGGTTGGGATCCTTTTTGGCTCCATGGTCCTTCTCTGGATCAACCTCGCAGGCCAAATTTGATGACAAGTGGTTTAGTGTTCCCTCTGTTTTCAGAAAAGTAATCTTTAGTGTTTTATATGTGTGTGTTTGTGTATATGTGTAAATAGAATAATTAGAATAGAATAGAAAAGAATAATATAATATATCATCGTTACAAATACAACCAATCTCCTCCACCCAGAAACACACTCTTTTGATCCTGTGATGTTACATTAAATGTCCTCAATGTCTTCAGTCTCTGAGTCAGTGGGTGCCAATGTCCTAGAACAGGGGTTGGCAAGATTTACCTAGCCTGAGCCAGTTCACTCCAGCAGAGATCCTTCCGTAGGCTGGATTGCGAGTGCGCCCGCCCGCCATTTCCGGCGTCTGCATCTGCGCAGACGGGATTTCCGGCACCGAGAAAGCGAGTCCCCCGTGCCACGCTGGTTTAGCACAGCGCACGGGGACTCGCCGAGCAGGCGGCTCAGCTCGGGAGCCGGTTAAATGACCCCCGTGGGCCACTTGTGGCCCTTGGGCCTTAGGTTGCTGACCCCTGTCCTAGAATAATATGGATTTGTCAGCGTACATGTATACACATATCTAGAAATACCTCCAAAGGGAGAATGTCAAAGATCATATACTGTATTAAAATATCAATGGTTAATAATTAATAATCCAACAGAGCTCTGACTGGCAGCAACTTTCCAAATTAATAATCCAACAGAGCTCTGACTGGCAGCAACTTTCCAGGGTCTTTCCCCATCACTCTGCTGCCACCTGCTCCTTGTTAACCAGAGAGGCCAAGGGTTGACCTCTCCCTAGTAGTGGATGCACATGAGCCTACTTTTTCTTTTTTCCCTGGTTGGCAGAGCATCTCTCCAGACACCAGGATGCCTCCCAAGTTTGTAGATGATGAAGAATTCGCCTATGTGGTCCAGCGGTATAGAGAGGTCCACGATCTGATGCACACCCTTCTTGGCATGCCCACCAATATGCTCGGTGAGACAAGGCTTCTTGTGGCTGAGTTGAATGTGGTCGCCCTGTCTACTACATCACTTCCCCCCCCCTTTATTTTACAAATTTGGAAACTGTTTCACAACCTAGGGTCATCAAAATGGTGCACAAAAAGATGAAAATAAGATAAGATACATGTTCTAAAAGCGGTTAAAAGCATTCCTGCAAAACTTTTCAACAATCTTACCTACATTTGGCTTCATTGGGTGTATATGACTGGTGTTACGGGGGGGGGGGCGCGGATTCTGCCTCCCCACTTTCTCCATGCCTAATGCATAGTTCTTTCATTTCACTTTTACTCGCCTTTTCTCTAAACTGAAAAGCCCCAAACACTGCAAGCTTTCTTCATAGGGGAGCCTCTCCATCCTCTTGATTGTTTTGGTTGTCCTTTTCTGAACCTCTTCCAGTTCCACAGGGTTCTTTTTGGAGGTGAGGTGATCAGAACTGGACACCGTATTTCAAATGCAGCTGCACCATAGATTTGTATAAGCACATAACAATAGCAGCAGTTTTATTTTCAATTCCTTTCCTAATGATCCCTATAGTAGAAAACGCCTTTTTCCCAGGTGCAGCATGCGTGGTCAGTGCCTTTATCAAGTTACCCGCTACTACCTCAATATCTCGTTCCTAGTCAGTAATTGCCTGTTCAGACCCTCATCAGTGTGCAGTCAAACCTCAGTTGTAGAACGTAACCTGTTCCAGAAGACTGCTCAACTTCCGAAACATTCAACTGAGGTGCAGCTTCCGATAGGTTGCAAGAGCTTCTTGCACTCAAGTGGAAGCCGGGTCAAGACGTGCAAGTTCCAAGGAACGTTCAAAAACTGGAGCATTTACTTCCAGGTTTTCGGCGTACGGGAACCGAAATGTTCAAAAACTGAGCTGTTCGAGAACTGAGGTCGTACCTCGTTTTGCCAAAAAGGATGCAGGGCAAAGCGCTGCGTCTGCTCACGTGCTTGGAGCGGTTTGCGCTTCTGTGCATGCACAAAGCTCGATTTAGCGCATCTGTGCATGCGTGAGCGGCAAACCCATAAGTAACCCATTCCAGTACTTCCGGGTTTCCCGCAGACGTTTGCCAGAATGGACGCTAGACAAGGCAGACGTTCGTGGAGGTATTACTGTGTATGAAATTAAGGGAAAAAAATTCCCCAATATGGGTCACTTTACAGTTATTCACATGGATCTAAGCATTTTCTTACTTGGAGCTGCATGTATGGAAGTTCTTGGCATTGGAGGTAGCACATTCATTTTACTCTACGGAGTTGGTGAAGTAGAATCTGGGGATCAGCATCTGGAGAAAGTGACAGAGAGCAATAGACAGGAGAGAGGAGCCCCTTTGCTATTTTTGCTAATAAGCAAAATCACTTCCTCCAGTTTCACAAATGGCCTCGTGGTCAGATGTAATTCCTAAGCATTTCTGGTCACTGGTTTGGTCACAATATAACCTCTGCCTGCTTTAGTTTATTTTACATTGTATGTTCTTATAAGTTGTAAGAGTTATAGTCATAGCCACAAGAAGAAGCATTACTGCTTGTATCTTGGCGATAAATCAGACAGTAACAGCACAAATCTATGTGCTCGGAAATGACTCCCGTGGGGCTCGTTCCCGGGTTAAGTGGCACTAGGATTGCTGCCTAAATGGTACGTGTGTGAAGCAATATCCACCACAACCTTCTGGCACCGTTTTAAGAAGCACATAGCAGGCACAGGTCGTGCATTAATGTGTTCACTGGCTGGGTGGCAGTTGCCTTTCACCTACTTTCAGGATCCAACCATGTCATGAGTCATTGGGGTGGTTGAGCTAGAGGGAGAGGAGAACTGAAGCAGGGCTAGGAAATGTGGGGTATGGAGGATGGGGGCATTGTGCAATCGACCCTGAGCCATTAAACACAAATGTTCTGGGTTTATAGGAGGGAGGCCATGAGTCATTCGGAGATTTGCCCTTTTATCTGCTTTACTGTATCAGTAGAAGCCTGACTGAAATTGCAGAAGGGCTTTGAACTCCCTAGTAGTTATTTTTAAATCTCTGGATGCTGGGACACCTGATCCCCCCCCACATGTTTGCTTCCCTCTTTCTGCCACATTGACTACCACTGCCCCTTGCCACCCCAGATGAGTTCAGCAGCACAGAGTTGGGGGTGGGGGGGCGTGAATCTGCAACCATACTGCCAGTTATTTTAGTTAAAGGCTTCTGTCTACTTCCATACTTTTTTTAAGCTTTATTGAGTTCTAAAACAATTACAAAAAAGAGACATAAAAATACATTTATACATATATACGTAAAGTTATGTGTTAAACAGTAAACAAACAAAAAAGTCAATCTGTGCCCCCCCCCAATATCAGCTTCCAGCCTTCCTGTTATTGCGGTTTGTACTATTTTTTTTGTATACCTAATTTTTTTTCTTCTTACTTAACTTACTCTTGAGACCCACTTATACATTTGTTAGAAGATTGGCTCTTTCCACTATGTTTCCCATATAGTTCTTAAAAGATTCCCAATCTCTTTCTACTGCTTCATTTGTCACTCCTTTTACTTCTCCTATTTTTCTAGCCAAGTTCTGATATCCTAATAATTTTATTTGCCAATCTTCCAAATTTGGTATTATTGCACTCTTCCATTTTTTTGCGATCAGGAGCCTCGCTGCCGTTGTGGCATACATTAATACACATTTGTCCTTTTCTTTTATTTCATCCCCCAAGATTCCTAGTAAAAATATTTCGGGATTTTTTAAAAGGAGTATTTGACTATTTTTTTGATTTCATTATATATTACTAGTGGTTTAAACCCGTTAAAATAACGGGCGCTAGAACATTTCTGACACAAAACCCAAAGTCCTGAAGTGCAGGGAGCAGGGCAAACCATGCGCTCCCTACACGGCATTAAGATTCCTGAGGGAGAAATGACGGCGTGTTTCCTTTTATTGTTCCTGTCCTAAACATACTTACTGCACGAAGGTAGAACAGGTTTCCTTCCGGATGTGTGGGGCGATGGGTGGGGAAGCGAGGGGGGTGAGGCGGAGGCGGCGGCATCATCTCCCGGGAGGCTTCGCCCCCCCGGTTCTCCTCCTCCTTCTGCCCAGCGGCGAGAGTGGCAGCGTGTCCTCCCTTCTCGGCCGCCCTTCAGCCTCTGGTGCGCCAGCATTCCATTTCAACCGCCGCTTCAACTGCCGCCTTCTGCTCCAATCCCTGTGTCCGTGGGGCACATGCTCAGTAGCGCAAACCCAGAGACACACGGACTGGATGCAGAGACACTTGCGTTTTATATATATAGATATATTTTCCCCCAATTTTTTTTTATTTCTTTGCAATTCCACCAAACGTGCATGAATGAACCCAGTTCTTTATTCAACAGGCTTCTGTAAGTTTCAGAAACAGCAAAGGGTATGCTACAGCAGGCAGAATAGCGGGTTTTAGAGCATCTGTTTGGCAAATGTTTCCAAATGTTTCCTCCAAAAGGGCAAGTGGGGAGCAGGCAACATCTCTCTAAATAACAGGCCACTACCACCAATCCCCCCCCCAAAGCCCAAAAAACTGATTTTTTTAAAAATGGCCTGGCCTTGGTGGTCATCAAGGCACTGTTTGGGGACACTGCCAGCCAGTGTAGACAGCAATGAGCTAGATGAGTCTTGTGTCAGATTCTCATGTTGCTTCCCCTAAGGCAGCTTCCCACATTCCTAAAATGTAATTTTAAAAACGTTACTGTTTTGCAAAATTCATGAAACCTGCTGTGAATTAATATCTGACCCTTATGGATACAAAGAAATATCTGAACAGGTCATCACTGTTTCTGAAATTTTGAAGCCTTAGAATTCAGGAAGACATTTCCGTGGTCCAAAGTTGCCTGAGTGTTTCCGTTCACCTATCAGCCCGATGAAATGTAGGCCACGCCATTGGCTTAAAAGCTTTATAGTTAGGTTGTGACAAAGATTTTCTTTCCTTTTATCTCCTGGTGCTTTTTCTCAGGGGAAGTCGTGGTAAAGTGGTTTGAGGCAGTCCAGACTGGCCTGCCCATGTGCATTCTGGGAGCAGCATTTGGCCCACTCCGCCTTAACGCCTGGTATGTTGAGAAGCCTTTAAATGCAGCTTCCATGCAAACATGTTGTCCATTGTTAGCTTGCTAAACAGACACAGTGGTACCTTGGTTTACAACCATAATCCGTTCCGGAGGTCCGTTTGTAAACCAAAACGGGTTGTAACCCAAGGCATGCTTTCGCTAATAATAATAATAATAATAATAATAATAATAATAATTTATTTGTACCCACCCATCTGGGGCCTCCAAAAAATTTGTTCATAATAAAAAAAAGGTTGTAATCCAAAAAAAAGGTTGCAAACCGGGACACGCACTTCCGGGTTTGACGTGTTTGTAATCCAAAACGTATGCAAACCAAGGTACCACTCTAGTGTGGCTGTCACGCCAGAGAGCCTTGGACTGTCCTTCAAACATTCGCCTCAGATCAATCAACTCCTTTATGTTTGGATGTTCAAAAAAGAGCAGTGAAAATTACAGGGGGACTTCCTATTTCGGGGAAAAGTCAATTAAAGAAGGAACCAGAGTCTACTTTGAACTGACATAGAGAGTTCTACCTAAGCAATTTTCAATGTAAGAAGAGCCCTGCTGGGCCTATCATATCCAGCATCCCATATCCCACAGTGGCCAACCAGGAGCACTAATGGGAAGCCCCCTAGGGACGTGAGGCATTGTTCTCTCCCACCGTTGTCCCCCAACAGGAGGTATTCAGAGGCATTGTTCCTTGGATCCTCAGTTCGCCTGTCACAGCAAGCCAAAGAGGTCCTCCTGCGGATGCCACCTTATCAGGTAGTCTGTTCTGTACAATATAGGAATCAGGTCTTTAGCGTGGCAGGCACCTAACCTTCAGCGCACCCTTCCCACCTGTCAGGCAGGTGTCATCTGGTGCCTATCAAAGGACCTTACTTTTTCAACAGAGCCTTTCTGTGGGGAGACATTTGCCCCAGGCTGTTTCTAAATTGAATCTCTCTCTCCCCACCACCACATATGGAATTGTTTGTAGTTGACTTTTTATGTTGGGTAATTTTTATTTTATTTTTTGCAAAAGAGCTTCAAGATATTTTGTGGGGAAACGACTCGGGAATGGAATCAAAACAAACCAATAAATAACCTTTGGATTTCCGTCTCCATCCATCCAGGAAGCTGCGCGTTCTGACCACTGAGCTCATCCCATGGGCTGTTCGGAGTGGAAGCAGCATCAACTGTATCCTGAATTTCTATTACGAGGAGCGCTGGGAGCAAACCGTGGACTCCCTTCGCCACGAAATCGGTATCCTGCCACCTCCAGCAATTCCAGTGTAAATTTCTGCTGGGGAAAATAGGTCACTGGCAGGCATTGAGGAAGCAGTAGATGAAGTAGATTTAGGGTCTCGGAAGTTAAACCACAGCTTGCCTTGGATCAGCTGAGCAGCCACAGTTTGGCCAACCAAAAAAGTTTATTAATTCAGTTGGCAGCATTTCTCCTGCCACTCCAAGAAGATAATTTAAAATGCTAATACAGCATTTAAAAACACAAAGCCTCTTCAGTCATTTAAACAGCAGTGAAATCACTGGGAGAAGGAAATTTGAAACCCTGAAAACTCCGCCGGAGAAGAGGCCTGGAATGCTAAATGGTGGATTGTACATAAATGCACAGCAGCCCAGCAAGGCGGATTCTTGGGTATTTGCTGCCTGCGGGCCTGATTAAGCCCACCTGCCTGACACTGAGGTCAGGCGGTGCAGTGAGGGTGGGACATATTAAGAGCATGTTTCAGCTGATCTGTGGTGCCTGCAAAGCCCCTTTCCCAGTCCAGTGCAAGATAGTGCTTTGAGAGGGGCCTCTAAAGACTGGTTGTTTTATCATCTGCAGGGGTCTTCAGAGGCCCCATTCAAAGCACTGGGTAAAATAGTGTTCAGGAAGGGGCTTCAAAAGGCCCCTCGTGCCAAAAGGTCACAGTTGACCAGTGGACTAGGCAGGTCCCCCCACTCCTGTCACAGGCAGAACTGAGGCCGAGTGAATTTAAAGCAGCAGTGGAGAACCTTCTGCAGGCCAAAGGTCTCTTGCCATGGGCAACCTGTTCCAGTGGTAGGCGACGCAGAGGCAAGTGGGCGGATCGATGGATGTGACTGCTGCAATATACTCTGCATTTCAGCAACACTGAAGTCATAAGTCCCCTCACGTGTCTCCACCCAGGCAAGCAAGAGACATTAGTTAACACAGTTCCAGGACACATTTCAGTCAGGTGAAAACATGAAAGGTTGTTTCAGGGCAGGGCTGGTGGAGGTGCAGCCTAGGGAGCCGGGGTGGAGGGCAGTGGTGTCACATTCGACTCCTTTGTCGTAAGATTCTCCACCCCTTGAGCTAAGGCTACAGGGTGAATTCTGGACGAAGAGGGGTTTAAACCAGGGTGGCATCAGGACCCAGGTATTTACTCCCACTGAACCTCCAGCTCTGCATCAATGGGGCTTGTTGCTGCTGTTAATACAGCTGGGACTCCAGATATTTGCAAAACATCCAACCATCTATTGTTTGCCCACTCCTGGCCTGCCAGGGTGGTTGATCTCTCTCTACAAACCGCCTTTGGGTGCTTCCAGTCTCATGAAAGGAACAAAGAATGCTGCCCATGACTTTGTCTCCAAAAAGGACAGAGGCACAAGGCCAAGTCCAGTTCTTAGCAGCACACTTTAAGAAGGATGTTGACAAGCTGGAGCATGTGCAGAGGAGGGTGACCAAGATGGTCAAGGGTCTGGAAACCAAGCCATATGTCACAGGGCCGACCAAAGTTGCTGAGCTAATTTTACCCCAAAGTTATTGAGCTTTTTTTTAGGATTGAACTTCTTGAGCTTTTTGGGGGGATTTAACCCCAATAAATAAACTGCCACAGGCCCCCATATCAGACTTTGGGCATGCCCGCCACATGAGGAACAGTTGAAGGAGTACATTTAGCCTGGAAAAGAGGAGACAGAGGAGATGTGATAACCATCTTCAAATATCTCAAGGGCTGTCACATGGAAGAAGGAGCAAGCTTGTTTTCTCCTGCTGTGGAGGCTAGAATCCAAGCCACTGGATTCAAGTTACAAGAAAGGAGATTCCAACTTAACATTAGAAAGAACTTTATGATGGCAAGAGCTGTTTGACAGTGGAACGGTCTCCCTCAGGAGATGGTGGGCTCTCCTTCCTTGGAGGTTTTTGAGCAGAGTTGGGATGGCCATCTGTCCTGGATACTTCAGTTGAGTTTCCTGCATTGCAGGGGGTTGGGCTAGATGACCCTTGAGGTCACCTTCCAGCTCTACAGTTGGGACTGAGATAACTGCCCATCGCAGCTGGAAAGAGACTCAAATCTGTAAGTTCCTTAATAAATTGCCAGTGCACACAATATGCTTAATGTGATCAGTTGTCTTTTTGTGTCAGGGGCTGCTGGATATGTGTGTGGTGAACCTTTGAACTGCAGATAGCAGCATTTCATGGAAGTATCTTCAGACCCTTGCCTGACTGGCCACGCACACTGGCCAATGGATTGTGTTAGACAGGAAGGACTTCTTATTCCTGCTGGGTTTTGCTTGCAGTACAAGAGTGTATTCCTGCATCCTTGACTGTTCAGTCTTACTATGGCTTTACAGTGGCCTGCTTCCCAGTTTAACCTTGGACCGTGCCCCTTGACTATATCTTTTGGTTCTTCTTTGGTTCTGGCTGCCAATTTCTTCCTTACTACTGGCTCAGCCTAGACTGCAGCCCCAAACCCAACCCAACTCCACATTTTATCCTCTCAACAACCCTGTGAGGAAGGCTTGGCCGAGAGTATAACTGGCCCAAAGTCACACAGCGAGCTTTGTGCCCGAGTAGGGATTTGAACACTGGGCTCTCAGGTCCTAGTCCAAAACTCTAACCATTAAACAACACTACCCCGGAGGCTATCAGTAGTTTTAACCAGTATGGCTATAGTCTTCCTCCACTGTTGATGGCAGTATTCCTTTGAATACCAGTTGCTGGGAATTGCATATTGGGGGGAGTGCTGTTGCAGCCAGGTTTACTGTGGAGGACTCCCTGGTTCTGAATGGGGTAACCGTCCCCCTGAAGGACCAGGTGCGCAGCCTGGGAGTCATTTTGGACTCACGGCTGCCCATGGAGACACAGGTTAATTCTGTATCCAGGGCAGCAGTCTACCAGCTCCATCTGGTACGCAGGCTGAGACCCTACCTGCCCGCGGACTGTCTCGCCAGAGTGGTGCATGCTCTAGTTATCTCTCGCTTGGATTACTGCAATGTGCTCTATGTGGGGCTACCTTTGAAGGTGACCCGGAAACTACAACTAATCCAGAATGCGGCAGCTAGACTGGTGACTGGGAGCAGCTGCCGAGACCACATAACACTGGTCCTAAAGGATCAACACTGGCTCCCAGGACGTTTCCAAGCCCAAATAAAGTGACCTTTAAAGCTCTTAATGGCTCCAGCCCTGTATACCTCGCCCAATTGTGATCCCCAAAAGTGCTGGTACTCAGAAGCATGTTGCCTCCAACAAGGGAGGTATTACACAGGTCTCATGGCAAGTAGCCATTGATAGCCTTATGCAACATTAATTTGTCCTTTAAAGTCATCTAAGCTGGTGGCAAATACAAAAATGTAAACTGAAGAGCAACTGAGGTGAGAATAAAATAAAATAAAATAATTCCTTCCAGTAGCACCTTAGAGACCAACTAAGTTTGTTCTTGGTATGAGCTTTCATGTGCATGCACACTTCTTCAGATACACTGAAACGTCTTGAAGAAGAAGATTCTGGAAACTCTTGGGAGGGGCTTCGTCTTCCCACAAAACGGAAGTCACCAGACCCTTATATATAGTGAGAGGGTGGGGAGGGATATTACTCAGAAGGGTGGTGGGAATGGGTGATTGGCTGATAGGTGTGGAAAACCTGTTCAGACTGTGTATCTGAAGAAGTGTGCATGCACACGAAAGCTCATACCAAGAACAAACTTAGTTCGTCTCTAAGGTGCTACTGGAAGGAATTTTTTTTAAAATTTTGTTTTGACTATGGCAGACCAAAACAGCTACCTACCTGTAACTGAGGTGAGAATGTACTGCATTTTAAAAACCAGGTTTTGAAATATGATGTGCTGCTTTCTGTCCCGCAAGTGGGTGGGGATGTTCACCAGCATATGCCTCCCAGTCCAGAAATGTGGTGTCAACAACAATGTAAAGGATTAAACTCTCCCCCAGATCTCCTTAAATACTGGCCTGGTTGGTTTCCCTTTCCACTACAGGTGTTAATTAGCATTGCAAAACTGGAGTGATTATATTATCTCCCAAATACTGCAGTTGCCAGTATGCTTATTTTGCAGTTTTATTGCTATTTGTACCCCTTCCCACCACCACCACCTTCTCTTCACCCGTACATCCTTATCTCTCCACTGAGGATAGGTTGGCATCTTGCTGCTGATATAGGAATCTTAAGGCTACAACAGATCTGTGAAGCCTTTTCAGAGTTTTGTCTTAACAGACAGGGTGAATGGGTCATTGTAATATCACAAACAGGATTTGGGGAAAAGGGTGCTGGTGTTGTTTAATTACATGTTAAACTGAGGGTGGGAGAGAACTCTCACTGGATTTCTGGTGCCAGTGGCGTAATCTGGGTGTTGCAATAAAACAAAATAAAATTGCAGGCATGAGGAGCACTGATTCTGCAATTACCTACCTGGAATCAGCTACCTATCTGGGAGTGAAACACAGCAGTGCAGTTTTGCAACAGCACCTTATAATGACTTCAAGGACTTAAAATGTCACAAGTCAGGTGCATGAAGTTTAGTTGTTGGTAAATGCTGGGGTGCCAGGCAATATGTTCAATTTGGGTTTGTGGGACTGAGTTGTCCAGGAAAACAGATCTGTCAAAATAGATACCGGTAGATAGATAAATGAGAGATTTCGGACTTCCGGCGGCTGACGCCATTGCGGGTGGTCGTGGGTTGCTTCGGCTGCGAAGCACCCAGTCCATCCCGGGGGTTAGGAGCCCCGCCACCGCAAAGCGGGGCTCCGGTTGGGGTGCGGGAAGAGCGTCCCGCACCCTGGGCTCCCCGGCTGTGCCCGTTGTGCTCCGAACCCTTCCCTCGCCCCCCCTGTAAAGGGGGAGTGGGGGTGAAGGGACTACGGAGCCGGGCTATAGGGGATATGCCCCAACCGGGATGTAAATGCGGCGACAAATCCCGAATTGAGCGTCGAAGTTCTACCTGTGATGTTTCGACTGAAGAACCCGGTGGTCGTGAGTACTAGAATTGGACTTTATATCATGTTTTTTGGACGATCCGGGGGAAAGAGAAAGGCAGCCTACCTCCCTCCCTTCGGATGAAACAAGCTAACCAGTTTGAGTGACTGCTGCTATAGAACTGGTTACAAAGTATTTGAAGTTTGGTGATTGAGACTGTTACAATTTCCCTTTGGGGAGTAGATTGGTGAAGATATCTCCATTTAAAGTTTCAGTCTTTGTACTCTGGCTTCAGGAAAAATGGCGACGAAAAGTTCAAATTGAGGCGAATAACAACTCTCACAAAGGAAGAACATAGAGATAGGAATTGTAATTTGATATTTACTCCCACCCCCCTCCTCCGTCATGATGAACTTTGTTTTCGAACTTGTTCTCAACCCTGGATTAACGGATGAACAAAGGCTCACCGAGCTGAGAGTGGAACTTATTTATCGGAAAGTGAAAGTCTTGTGTGGGGATCTGAAAAGAGGCTTACTTCCCACAGAGGAGGCTCTTAAAAATTTTGATACCTTGGAAGGACACTTTTGCAATGAGCTGAAGGGGCTGTTTGAAGGAGGAAGAGAAGTGGAGGGGCGACTCCGGGATAAATGTTCGTTTTTTGGGGGTGGCAGCCCCAAGACGACGATAGGATCTGTTATATCCAGTCCCCGAGGTGTGAGCTCGGGGGCAAGGGACAAAGAATTAAGATATCTACAAGAAGAAATAGAATGGTTTCAAGAAATGGAGCAGCCGAAAGAAGATGAATTGGATACCCTGAAGCTCGTTGCAAAGAGTGCTCAGCATTATGCCTGGATCTGTGGTCATCAGGAAAGAGAGGACAATTGGAAACTTGGCTCTGGTGTCACCGGGAGGAATATGGACAGAGGGGGAGTGGGGTGAAGTACTAAGTAAAATTTGATATGATGTTCTGGAATCGGAGTGTGAAGACCTTTAGTTTTTTAGTTTTGTTTTTTATAAGAAAGGAGATGTCTGAAATTATATGTTATTAGCAGCAGATTAAAGGATAAAGGAATAAGTTAAGAATTAGATAAGAAAAAATCTTTATGATGATTTTCGAGGAGATTCTGTTAGTAAACCCAGTACAGGGTGAAGTATAGAATAAGGTGATTAAGATAACTGTTGTATTTTATATATATAATTGTGTTATATTTTTAGAAGTAATGGTTAAAGAAATAGATCAAGGTTATAAAACCGAAGGTGAAAAGGCAGGGGAAGTCATGGTCAAGACTTGGAAAAAGAAATTTTTTTTTGATGAGAGATTTAAATAAGAAGAAGAAGCTTGGCAATGTTTGTATTTGTTTTCAAGTTTATTTGTTTGTATTTGTATAATTGTTGGTGGGGATTTGGATGTATGTGGTTATAAGAAAATGTTAATAAATTCTTATAAAAAAAAAAAAGATAAATGAGAGATTTCACTTTCTTGGGCTCCATGATCACTGCAGA
The DNA here is from genome assembly GCA_900245905.1 of Lacerta viridis. NCBI lineage: Eukaryota > Metazoa > Chordata > Lepidosauria > Squamata > Lacertidae > Lacerta > Lacerta viridis. Next base: position 16,591 of record OFHU01000249.1, read on the forward strand.
TGGTGACAGCAGTCACGAAATTAGAAGACGCCTGCTTCTTGGGAGAAAAGCAATGACAAACCTAGACAGCATCTTAAAAAGCAGAGACATCACCTTGCCGACAAAGGTCCGTATAGTTAAAGCTATGGTTTTCCCAGTAGTAATGTACGGAAGTGAGAGCTGGACCATAAGAAGGCTGATCGCCGAAGAATTGATGCTTTTGAATTATGGTGCTGGAGGAGACTCTTGAGAGTCCCATGGACTGCAAGAAGATCAAACCTATCCATTCTCAAAGAAATCAGCCCTGAGTGCTCACTGGAAGGACAGATCCTGAAGTTGAGGCTCCAGTACTTTGGCCACCTCATGAGAAGAGAAGACTCCCTAGAAAAGACCCTGATGTTGGGAAAGATGGAGGGCACAAGGAGAAGGGGACGACAGAGGATGAGATGGTTGGACAGTGTTCTCGAAGCTACTAACATGAGTTTGGCCAAACTGCGAGAGGCAGTGAAGGATAGGCGTGCCTGGCGTGCTCTGGTCCATGGGGTCACGAAGAGTCGGACACGACTGAACGACTGAACAACAACAACAACAAGATAGATAAAAGCTTTATTCGCATAGCCAACAGCCATAGCAACAACAGACACGCAATATACAAATAAAAACAACAATGGATAAAAAGAACAAACATATATCTATGATATCATTCAGATAGTGGCCCTTAATCTCATTGCACCCTCGATGAATCTGGCAACTTTTGTCGTTATCAGTTCATTTTGATCTGATAAAAGAAAGAACAGCGTGGCCGCAGGTGGGCGGCCTGGGATAGTAAGTAAGAGTGGTGTAATAAATTCGGATCTCAAATCCTTATAGAGGGAGCATGACAAGAGGACATGAGCCACTGTTTCCAAGTTGCCATTTCCACAGGCGATAATAATAATAATAATAATAATAATAATAATAATAATAATAATAATAATAGTATTTAGCTATTAAACCATCCGGTCCTGGGGCCTTGCCGATTTGCATTTGGTCTATCGCTTCTTCCACTTCTTGTCTCGTAATCCAATGGTTGAGTGTGATTTTCTTATCTTCTGGAATCCTATGCAGTCCATTTTGTCCAAAAACTGTTCTATCTTATCACTATTTTGATTGTCCTCCTTATACAATTGTTTATAGAATTTCTGGAAGCATTTCCTGATCTCCGTTGGGTTCTCAATATTTCTATCTTCCACTGTAATGTTGGTAATTGTATTTTGCTTTTGTGTCCTCTTTAATTGCCAAGCAAACAGTTTACCACATTTATCTGCAGATTCGAAAGTTCTTTGTTTCATCATCTTAATTTTCCATTCTATTTCCTGATTTATTAATTTAGAATATTGATCCTGTGAAGCCTTTATTTCCTTTTGAATCTGTTGGTCTTTTGGATTGCCTCTCAATTTTTTCTCTTTTTCCTTAAGTTGCTTCAAGATGTTTTCTTTTTACAGGTTCTGTTCCTTTTTCCTTACCACGTTCTGCTGTATAAAAAAAAATCCTCTCATTACTGCTTTGCTTGCATCCCAAACTACCCTCTTCTCCACTGCCGAAGCTAGATTTATATCAAAATAGTCCTTTGGGGTCTTTTGGGCCTTCCCAATGATTGCTTCATTCCTCAAAAGTGAATCATTCATCCTCCATCTAAGGGGTCAGTCTCAAGTCCAATTGAACCACGTTATCATCTGAACATGTCTTTGGGCAAATTTCCACTTTATTAATGTTAGGGGCAAGCTCTCTAGAAATCCATATGTAATCCAATCTGCTCCATGACATTTTAGCATGTTTAGATGACGGCCTGGGTCTACATCAACTTGAACTAGTAACCCGGACCCTACGCTGCATCTTTAAAAGCATTCCTTATTCATGTTTAATTTTTTCATAGCATGGGCTTCTAGAGGTGAGAGCCACCATGGTGTCATTGGCTCCAGTCTCGTTTTGTACTTGCTCCAGACTTTCAATAACGCGTTTCTAATTAGGTGGCTATTGAAGTTTTTATTGCCTTTGATCTTGTCATATGTGAGGTAGGCGTGCCATCCATACCTGTTGTTAAAGCCCTCCAGGTCTAATAAATATGCTTTTTCCAAGGTGATCCATTCTTTCAGCCATACAAGGCATTCTGCTTCATAGTATAATTTTAAATTTGGCAACGCCAGACCTCCCCTCTGTTTTTTGTCTGTCAGGAGTTTAAATTTTATGCGGGCCTTCTTATTTTGCCATATGAATTTTGTCATATTTTTGTGTGCCTTGATTGCCTTGCCTGGCAACTTTTCCTCCTCTCCATCCTTTCCCAGGCAGCTGGCTCCCTTTCCTTCTACACCCACATCACCAACTGGGATTAAAAGCCACACTGTGGTAAACAAAGGCAGGTGTTAACTTCCCTTTCTGCCTTAATAGGATTGGCCAGGAAGGGCTCATTTGACAGAGCTGCAGGCTTGTGGTGGATTTCTCAGAATAGGTTTTCATTTTTATGCAGGTTGAGCAGGCATGAGGGGGACATGGAAGCAATCGCACAGCATGGCAGTGTTATTTCCACAGTAACTGGTGCCTTCTCTCATATATCAGGGTAGTTCTAGTGTTTATTTTATGATGGTCCTGTTCTGTGCTAGCTGCCTGACACACAACTCTGCATAAAATTTAAGATGGTGGGTGGCTGGCGTTTCACAGGTGCTGTGCCCAGCTACTCTGTTGTTGTTCAGTCATTCAGTCGTGTCCGACTCTTCGTGACCCCATGGACCAGAGCACGCCAGGCACGCCTATCCTTCACTGCCTCCCGCAGTTTGGCCAAACTCATGTTAGTCGCTTCGAGAACACTGTCCAACCATCTCATCCTCTGTCATCCCTTCTCCTTGTGCCCTCCATCTTTCCCAACATCAGGGTCTTTTCTAGGGAGTCTTCTCTTCTCATGAGGTGGCCAAAGTACTGGAGCCTCAACTTCAGGATCTGTCCTTCTAGTGAGCACTCAGGGCTGATTTCCTTCAGAATGGATAGGTTTGATCTTCTTGCAGTCCATGGGACTCTCAAGAGTCTCCTCCAGCACCAGAATTCAAAAGCATCAATTCTTCGGCGATCAGCTTCTTAATACTAAATAAGATAAACAAGGGGGGCGGGGGCAGGAGATCTGGGCCACCAGCTGATGCCCTCCCCCCCCCCCAGATTCTGCTTCATAATTTTAAGCCTTTCCATGTTTTGTTTGTTTACTAGCTTGCTTGCTTCGTTCATTATGACGGATTATAAAAAGTTCATGGGCATTGCCATTCAAATAGTGTGTGCGTGCCGCAACCATGTGATCGATCATGTGGGGTGGGGCTTACTTGGGCCCCCCAATATTTTATTCAGATTAGCGCCCCTGCACCTGCCTCAACTCTGCAACTCCCCGTCTTAATTTTAACTAAGAGTATTGGCAACTTTCACTTTTGATTGGTTGTAGGTTGCCTGCATCGTCTGCCTCCGTTTTATTTGTCTGACACAGAAACCATGTACGTGTTTTGTCTGTTTTGGGTGCATTCTGAGCATCACTGGCTTTTCTCTTGTTAAATGGGGAGTTTGTGATGCCCACAATAGTTTCTTAGATTTCCAGATGTGTCCCCTGGGCCCCAAAGGGTTGGGGGCCACTGGCATGTTACTTCTGTAGTAAGCTGCCTTGTGGTTTCTGCAGATGGAATAGTGGATACAAATCCTCTATTAAATAAATAAATAAATATCCCATTTAAAGATTTAGGTTCTCCCCCCCCCACCTCTTCTTTAAAAAAGGTATGATATGACCCTTAACATGTGAAGTCAGATTTGCTGACTTAAGCTGCCCCAGAAAGGGCAAAAATTCTTTTGGTGTACAATAAGAGTTCGAATCCCCATAACAGGGTGAGCTCCTGTTGCTCGGTCCCATCTTCTGCCCACCTAGCAGTTCGAAAGCACGCCAAAAGTGCAAGTAGATAAATAGGTACCACTCCGGTGGGAAGGTAAACGGTGTTTCCGTGCGCTGCTCTGGTTCGCCAGAAGCGGCTTAGTCATGCTGGCCACATGACCCGGAAGCTGTCTGCCAAACGCCAGCTCCCTCGGCCAGTAAAGCGAGATGAGCACCGCAACCCCAGAGTCGGACACGACTGGACCTAACGGTCAGGGGTCCCTTTACCTTTTACCTTAAGAGTGACATAATTATTAATAATAATTTATATACTGCTTAATTCTAAGGTAGGTTTCCAAGCAAAAATATAAAAAACCAGTGCACAGATATTAAAATATAAATATCCATAATTAAAATACAGAGTGAATGATCCCATTGAAACATAAACATCCATAATAAAAATATACAGTGAAGCAATCTCATTAGAACAACATAGCAATTAATGAAATGTTTCCCAGTTAGTCACATCTACCTCTTGTTTGCAACTGAACAACACTGCAATCAAGGAGGCTTTAGATACTAAAAGGATATTGTCAAAGAACACTAAATTATAATATTTGCAAATAAATGAATGACTGCACAGAAATAGGTTTATTATGACTGCTTAGTTAAAGTTTTGGCTTCTGGCTTCCTCAGCAAACATTGCTAATTCCAGCTGTGAAACAGAAGAAGGTGGAATATTCAAGTAATCTGCACTAAGCCTATCTCAACTCCTTTGTCTTTTTACAAGGACTATATAATAATCATTCCGTGTGTTAGGAGTCGGTCTTTCAGTCCTTAGACTTTGGAACTTCCAGCCTACGGTAATTAACATCGGGCAGGCACTGTCGCTATACTGTTTTTGACGTGTTCCCCCCCCCCCACCTATTAGTACTGGCCACACACTTTCTTCTCCGTAAACCCAGAGATTCCCTAAGCGGTCAGTACAACTCTCCTATTTGGAATCTCGAGGTCCACATTAAGCCCAGGTATAGACTGGCCCAGTATGGAAAACCCCTTAATGAGCGTTCATCCTGATTTGCTTGCAGGGAGGTTAGATGATGTTGCACCAAAGGAAGCGTCATCCTGAACTTTTTGGTACATTTCCTCTACCACTATCCCCACTGCAATGTCTGGATCCCATGGGCATAGCCAGGGTGTGCGGGGGGACGGGGACTCCCCCCCCCATAAATCAAGTAAATAAATAAAAATACTTAACTGACCAAATGCATCACAGATAACTCAGTTCTTCCCCCACTAACATAAAGCCTGCCTCCCCCCCCCCTATAAAGCCAAGCTACACCCATGCTGGATTTTTTGGTGTGAAGCGGGTTTGATGCCCAAGACCTCCCAGTCAACTTACCAGTAACTGCACAACCTGAATTTGCGGCTGTGTGTTTGAATCCCACCCCAAAATAGTGACAGTCTGGAAGTGCCCCCTTTCTACTCAGAAGTCCATGAGATTTCAATCAGGCTTACTCCAGTTAAATGAGGTTAGGGATTTCAGCCTTAATCTATCAGTTAATCAGTTAATAAAGATATTCATCCTAATTTACAGGTAAAAACCTTAAGGCTCTACCATATGTCCTGTTCATAAAGCACTAATTCTTCCGAGGGTAAGTTATCCAACTACTTCACCTAAGCATATATGTGGAGCTTGTGGCACCTTGGGTTAATGCGTCTGGCTCTTGAGCAGAAGGTTGGTGGTTTGAGCCCCCCCAGGGATAACCGTGAGCAGGATGCTTTGCAGGGTATTTGACCAGATAACCTTCGGGGTCCCTTCCAACTCTGCAATTCAGCAACCATGACTTTCCTTACTGCAATAATAATAATAATAATTAAAAAATAAAAATAAAAATCCATGGTGCTCTTTGTTGGGGGATGGGGCAGTGAGTTTGCTGCGCAAGAGCACCAAATCCACTTTAGGGGCTGTATGCCCACCCACAAAATTGTGACACTCTGGAAGTCACCTGGCAAGCATCTACCCAGAAGTAAGCCCCATCGAGTTCTTAGCTAAGCACGCATACAAGTTTCAACTTGAGTCTCCAGCTACGACTGATGCAAAATAAAATGAATAAATTTACATACATATAGATTTTTTAAAAATACTTTAACAAAACTTTTATGTAGTCAGCTTTGTCCCCCAGAGGAGTTGGTCGTGTTATTTGTTTATTTTTGCTTCTTTTAAAGTTCTGAGTTCAAGGAAGCCCAGCAAAACGCGACTCTGGTGGGACTCGAACCCACAACCTTTGAATGACTTCGCCCAGTCATTAGTCTAGAAGTCCAATGCGCTATCCATTGCGCCACAGAGCCTGCTAGATAGCGAGGGATGATCCTCCCCGTCCTCTTTTTGCCCTCCCTCCACCAGTTGCTGCTCAGCTGAGCTCTTGATCTGATTACGGAGGAGGAGCCGTACTTTTTTCTGTCGCCAGTTGTTCCTTTGCAGGCGTCTTAAGGCCACCGACTTTGCAAGGCACACGCGGCGGGGACACCACGAGCCTCTTCGCTTCTCCTTTGAAACTTCTTTTTGCAAACTCCCAGCTTCTTGCTTTGCTGCCTGAAGCTTTTACTCACACACACACAAAAAAACGTTAAATGAGCCTCCCAGAAAATGTGAAACTGCTTCAGGTCGTTTTAACGTGTGGTGGAAGGGCCATTGTCATAGGACCAGGGGCTGGGGGGCCAGCTGGGACAGTAGGAAACCGAGCTAGGTGGGGGGGGGGAGAAAGAGAGAAGGAAAAAGCAGTACAAGAGTAAAGAAAGAAGGAAAGTTAAAGCGCACACACCCCTTCCCCACCCACGTGGAAGGCTGCGGGGGGAAAGACTACAAATCCCGAGGTGCATTGCGGCAGAGCGCTGCTCTCTCTCTCTCTCTCTCTCCTCTGGCTTTGCCAGAGCTCCTGCAGCATCAGTGAGTAGCTGCTGCTGCTGCCTTCGTGATTTCTTCCTTTTCTCCTCCCGCTTGCAATTCTCATGCGGGAGGGAGGGCAGGCAGGTGGAAAAGGGAGGAGGAAGGAAGTGCCAAAGCTAGGAGGAGCCGCAGCCGCTGGTCTGATCAGGAGAGCCTTTGCAAGAGGAGGAGGGCGAGGGCGAGGGGGCAGGAGAAGACAAGATCCTGCCCTTTTGACAGCTGCTGAACCAGCTGTTACTGCTGGATCCACTCCTCCGCCCCGCGAGGATGCGGTGTTGTGACACTCAGTAGCCACAGAGCTCCGTAGGAAAGGAGAGAGAGGTGGGTTGCTGTCTGTGTAGCTCTGCAGCATCACAGAGCGCTACATCGGGGGTGGGGCTGGGGGCTGGAAAGAGAGGGGAGCCTTTTGTCAGGGGGTATGTCCCAAGATGCTGCTGCTGCTCATTCGAAAGCCGGGTGGAACCAGATCCCCTCAACTTCTGAGTGTTAAGTGTTATTGTGCAAAGATGCATATATAAAAACCTGCATCTCTCTCCCACCCCCACTTCTGTTTGGGGAGTGGGTGTGATAGGAAGGAAGCGGGGCCATTGACCTTATTTTCTCCTTTGTGTGTGCGCAATAATATATAATATCCTTCGTTTTGTAGCTGTCAGGGCCCAGCTATGCTTTAGCTTGGTTTAATGCTGCGGACGCCCTAATTCAGTCTGCAGCCCTACCTCCACTTACCTGTGAGCAAGCCCCGTTAGATTCGACGGGTCTTGCTTCTGAGTAGACCTTGCTAGGAGCGCATTCTTCACAGCCTAATCTTGTGTCTCGTTTATGTCTAACGAGGCTTATAATAAAATAGCAGGGTTGCCTATTATCGCTACACTCCCTTTCCCATTATTTTTCGTAATAGCATCAGAGGGTTACTGTGAAGCTGGAAGGACTAAGCCTAGCTCCTCCTGGGTGAAGCTAGTACTCTATTATTCCTTTGCAGATAATGAGAGTGGAGTAAAATGGAGTGGAGGGGTGGGGGAGCTACAATTTGGGGTGTTTGATTGTGTGTTGGTTTTATATCACTGAAAAGGACTTCTCAGAATTTAAGGCTCATTTTTCAAGAATGAGTGTGGTGGATATTTTTAAGTCCATTCTTAGGAGCTGATGTTTTAATGTTTCTTTGGATGGTGGGTAAAATGAATAGATAATGCTAAGGCTTTGCCTTCTTCTAAAAAAAGATAATTTGATATGTGTTGGAAACCTTCCCCCATCCCAGAGTTTCCTGTTGCAAGCACCTGTTTTCTCAAGCAACCAAGGCAGCCTGTGTGTGATATTTCTTATTGAAAGGGATGGGGGAGAAATTGCAGTTTTTGCTTTGCTAACCTGCAGAGAGTTCCTCCAGGATACTATAGGATTCACTCTCCGCAGCATGACCACAAAACCTGCCAGAAATTAAAAGCCCGGCAATTTTACTGAGTGTGTTGTGTGTGTGCTTCTCCTGTAGCACAGAAATTACCTTAAAGAGATCAGGACATTGCCCCATTCAGACCTAGGTCTGGGGGGTGAGTTAAGATTTTGAAGAGGCCCCTCCACATTCCTGACCCTGTTCTGATCTCTGAGGCCCAGATCTTCTACCCACCTGGCCTCCAGTGCAACGCTTTGTGAGCATTAAGGTACTTTTTATGAATCACAAGAATCTTGAGAATTAAGAATTTCCAAGCATAAGGTGTCCTTTTCACTTCAGTGTGTGTGTGTATATATATACTGTATATATAAAGGGCAGCCATAAGGAAATCACTGGTTGGTGGTGAACTGGGGGAGATAAGTGTATCTGTGTTGTTGTTGTTTTCAAAGCCGTGTACAGTGATAACCTTGGTTCTCAATCGCCTTGGTTCCCAAATTCCAAAAACCCGGAAGTAAGTGTTCCAGTTTTCGAACGTTTTTCGGAAGCCGAACGTCCGATGCGGCTGTCAGCTATTGCTTCTGGGGTGCCTGCACCAATCAGAAGCTGTGCCTTGGTTTTAGAACATTTCAGAAGTCAAACTGACTTCTGGAATGGATTAAGTTTGGCGCTTGTGTTTTTGCTATTTATTTTGTGTTTTTGTGTTTGAGGCTTTTTCGGTTAATTTGTTTTTGTGACTGTGTGGAACCCAGTTCAGCTACTGATGGATTGATTGTGTTGATGTAGAAATGGATAAAAGCCCCCCATCCAAACAATAACTATCATCAGTGCAGGTAAGGTGTTTTGTTTTGTTTTTTTAAAAAAATCATCTACAATACTGTCTTATTTATTTTATCATACAGACGCGGGTGGCGCTAGAGTTTGCCGATCTAAAGGTCGGCGGTTTGAATCCCCACAATGGGGTGAGCTCCTGTTGCTTGGTCCCTGCTCCTGCCAACCTAGCAGTTCAAAGCACAAAGTGCAAGTAGATAAATAGGTACCGCTCCGGCGGGAAGGTAAACGGCGTTTCTGTGCGCTGCTCTGGTTCGCCAGAAGCTTAGTCATGCTGGCCACATGACCCGGAAGCTGTACGGCTCCCTCGGCCAGTACGCGAGATGAGCGCCGCAACCCCAGAGTCGCGACTGGACCTAACGGTCAGGGGTCCCTTTACCTTTACCTTTTTACTTGATTATTGCTTTCATTTTATGGATCAATGGTCTTGTTAGATAGTAAAATTCATGTTAAATTGCTGTTTTAGGGGTTGTTTTTAAAAGTCTGGAATGGATTAATCCTTTTGCATTACTTTCTATGGGAAAGCACGCCTTGGCTTTGGTTTTGGAATGGACTTCCAGAATGGATTAAGTTTGAGAACCAAGGTACCTCACTGAAGAAGTGTGCATGCACACGAAAGCTCATACCAAGAACAAACTCAGTTGGTCTCTAAGGTACTACTGGAAATAATTTTCTATTTTGGAAGAATAATAATACTGGAAGAAGGAGAGTGCTTCTTAGCAGGCAGTGGTGAAATACTGCTGCTAGTCAGGGGAGACCAGTCTTCCCCAACCCGCTGCCCTGCAGAGGTTTTAGACTAGAACTGCTGTCAGCCCCAGCCAGAGGTGGCACCAGTTTGGCTGGTGATGGCGCTGAACCCTCCTGGTCTGGTGACAGGTAGGTAGCCGTGTTGGTCTGCCATAGTTAAAACAAAATAAAAAATTAAAAAAAATCCTTCCAATAGCACCTTAGAGACCAACTAAGTTTGTTCTGGGTATGAGCTTTCAGGACTGTGATAGGCTCGCCATTGTCGTAGATGGCGCAGGGCTTTGCTTCTCTGGATCAGGATTTTAATCATGGGCCTCTGCTTTTCAAGGCTGGAAAGGTTTTGAAAGTCCACAGTGGAAAGGTTGGGGGAAAGGCCAGTATCGGTTATTTAATTGATATGCATGTGTCAAAAGAACATATTTGAAGAAAGAAGAAAGTGCAGCTAAAAGGCCCAAGGAAGGCTGTGTTTGTGAGTGACTGTTGTGCAAAGATATTACGAACACAGGAAGCTGCCTTATACAGAGCCAGGCCATTGGTCCATCCCTCTCTGTATCGCCTACACTGACTGGCAGTAGCTCTCCAAGGTTTTAGACAGGGTTCTCTCCCAGCCTTACCTGGAGATGCCAGGGATTGAACCTGGGACCTTCTGTGTGCGAAGCGTGCACTCTGCCACTGAACGATGGCCCTTTCCATTTTGTTGGAGTGTTCAGCCTACATATTTGTAAATGAATGTTAATGTTACAAAATGGCACTAAGCCTCCAGCAACAACCTTGTGAGGGGAGCCAAGCCGGAAAAGTGCTGTGCCCCTGGAACTTCTCACTGCTTGGAAATGTGGAGTGAGCATAACATGCCAGTGTGGCAACAGGGCAGTGCTAGAACAGGGGTGGTGATATTGTGGCCCAGCAACATCTGGAGGGCCACAGTTTCCCACCTCTGCACTAGTGCAGAGAACACTGTGTTCATAGTGTGTCTCTCATTTACAAATGTACATGTTCAAATATATAAAAGGATGTCATATAGAGGAGGGAGAAAGGTTGTTTTCTGCTGCTCCAGAGAAGCGGACACGGGGCAATGGATTCAAACTACAAGAAAGAAGATTCCACCTAAACATTAGGAGAACTTCCTGACAGTGGAATTTGCTGCCAAGGAGTGTGGTGGAGTCTCCTTCTTTGGAGGTCTTTAAGCAGAGGCTTGACAGCCATCTGTCAGGAATGCTTTGATGGTGTTTCCTGCTTGGCAGGGGGTTGGACTGGATGGCCCTTGTGGTCTCTTCCAACTCTAGGATTCTATGATTCTAAGTGGAGTACAGTGGAAGCAAGTATAACAGGTAGCAAAACCACTAAACCTGCCTCAGATGCTCAAAGCACGTGCACATCCCACACCGCATGCCTTTCATCCATCTTGACTCCTGATCAACAATTCCCAGAAATCTGTCTTTCTCCCAAAGGAAACCTGATACTCTCATGCTTTAAAGGAAAATATCATTTTGGGGCATGAACATTCTTTTTGCCAAGTCCATGCTTGCTCATTGGTTGCTTGGTGACAGGTCCAGTCAAAGGAATCAAGACTGTCAGGTTTGTAACAGTGAGTAGAAAGCAGCAGCGTTACATCACAATAATAAGCCATGGTGAACTCAAATGTTGAGTAATAGGAGCTCTGCTTTCCAGTTCCTGGATTCCCACTTTGACTGCTTAATAAACTCATTTCCTTTCATCAAATGGCTCAAAGGGTAGTTGAATAGCAGATTCAACCCTTCCCTTTGGGGAAGAGCCATAGCTCAGTGTAAGAGCACCTGCCTTCCATGCAAACGGTCCCAAGTTCAATCCCTGCCATTTCCAGGTAGGGCTGGGAATTCTGACAGTCTGAAACCCTGGAGAGCCTCTGCTAGTCAGTGTGGACAATACTGAGCTAGATACATCCTGTGAGGCCAGAGGGAGAGAGTGCAACCGGAGTGCTGTTCACATGGCGAGGGAGAAGCTGCTGCACCTGTTTCGGGAGATTTGATCGAAGCCCAGATAGCTGCTAGGCGTAGGTGGGGATGACTCTGCCCTCTGGGAGAGAAGGAAGGGTAGATAAGGGTGGAACTGTGAAGAGGTGGAGAAACAGAGACGGGAGGCTGGAGGAGAGGAAGGAAGGCAGGAGGGAGCTCAAGTGCCGCTTACAGTGACCTGGGGATGTAAGTGATTCATCTACAGTGCTGTATATTTTGGAAAGTAGTTTGGCCGTTGATTTATAGTGTATAGATATAAATTTAGGCTGGCAAATTGAGGCTGATGAGCACAGGTTAAATTCTGTTTGGTTGGATGGGATCTATGCAAACCTCTTGTTATTTCAGGAAGGTGTTTTGGACTGCTAAAACAGAGGTTTTCCCTGTCGTATTATCAGAAGTTTCCAAGTTAACCTGCATGGGGAACCCCTGCTCAAAATGATGGGGGAAACCCTCCCCCCCTTTTTAGTGAGGGATTCCGAAGAGCACACCCGCTTCCTGCTTTTTACTTTCAATAAGCCACTCACACAACGGCAAATTGTGAGAGAAGCATCTAGCTTAATTTGGCCCAAAGTGTGACCAGCTTCTGAAGGAAATCAAACTGGATGTCTCTCCAAATTGTATAATTCTGAACAGTTACAATAGCACTGCTGATGTACAAATTCTGTGGTTGTCTTTAAAAACACACACATAATTTTTTGGCAGAGTTTTAAAAATTATTCTCTTTCTGAGCAAAAAAAAAAGGGGGCTAATTGACTTGCCCACCAGAATCCATTTTGTTGACTTGCCACCCAAGAGCAACAAACAAAGAGCAAAGCGGGGCAGATTCTTCAAACCCCATCCTCCTCATTTTTCCGCTTTTTAGCTGAATAACCCTTGGCTTGAGGACAGCCTGCAAACTGCAGTGTCATCTCAGGGCTTGCAAACCCCACCGGCACAGCTGATGCGTTTCCTGTTGCCCTGTCTAACGTCCTGTTTCTCCCTGTCACATCAAAAGGGAGCGTGATGTGCACGAATAGGTTGGAGGCCAGGGAGGGTTTGTCTGGAGTTCAGGGTTGGAGCCTGTGCTGCAGAGAAGAATCTAGTCCTTCAGAAGCTGTTGTGCTTCACAAACATCTAAGAGCTGTGCCGGATTCCTGTGGCGCCTCAGGGATGCCTTTCTACATGCACACATGCAAAGGGGCATTGGATGCTATCACAGCTGAAAATAGGGGCATGCTTGTCATACCAGAGGCAAATGTGGTTGGATGCGGAAAGGGGAAGAATATGTGTTTATTTCAGTTACACATACTTTCACTTAGTTAATAAGGGAAAGGTAAAGGGACCCCTGACCATTAGGTCCAGTTATGTCCGACTCTGGGGTTTCGGTGCTCATCTCGCGTTACTGGCCGAGGGAGCCGGCGTACAGCTTCCGGGTCATGTGGCCAGCATGACAAAGCCGCTTCTGGCGAACCAGAGCAGCGCACGGAAACGCCGTTTACCTTCCCACCGGAGCGGTACCTATTTATCTACTTGCACTTTGACGTGCTTTTGAACTGCTAGGTGGGCAGGAGCAGGGACCGAGCAACGGGAGCTCACCCTATCACGGGGATTCGAACCGCCGACCTTCTGATCGGCAAGTCCTAGGCTCTGTGGTTTAACCCACAACGCCACCTGGCAGACCACACTTAGTTAATACCACCTTGTTATAAGAGAACCACCTCCTTTCTTTTCTGTAAGCCCTTCCCCAGAACTCACTTTTTGGACAGGGTCATTGGATCATGCCCCTGACCCTAGGGCAGACTTCCCCATCCTTCCAGATGTTGTTGCAGTCAAAAGAAGAAGAGAGGAGAGTTTGGATTTGATATCCCACTTGGTCACTACCCTAGGGAGTCTCCAAGCGGCTCACATTCTCCTTTCCCTTCCTCCCCCTCAACAAACACTCTGTGAGGTGAGTGGGGCTGAGAGACTTCAGAGAAGTGTGACTAGCCCAAGGTCACCCAGCAGCTGCATGTGGAGGAGCGGAGACGCGAACCCGGTTCACCAGATTACGAGTCTACCGCTCTTAACCACTACACCACACTGTCTCCCACCAGCCCCAGCTAGCATGTCAGAGACTGTGGGAGTCCAGAACACATGGAATACAGCTGTGGTACTTCCAAAAGATCTGTCCATTCAGCATTTGTTTAGATCATAGAATCGTAGAATCTTGGAGTTGGTCATCTTGCCCAACCCCAACCCCCCCCACAATGCAGGAATTCTATTTATCTATTTATTATTCTGTAAACTAAACTGAAACATCCGTGACAAATGGCCGCCCAACCTCTGCTCAGAAACTTCCAATGAAGGAAAGTCCACCACCTTCTGAAGGAGTCCGTTCCACTGTTGAACAGTGCTTATTCTCAGGAAGTTTCTCCTGAAGTTTAGTCGGAATCTCCTTTCTTGTAACTTGAAGCCAATGGTTTGGATATGTTTGTACTTATTATTTAATTATTTATTTAATTAATAAGAGTTATACTCCGCTTGACTGTTAAAATCAAAAACAAAACAAAAAACCCTTTCAAAGTGGTTTTTAAGAAGATGATAACATCAAGAAAAATTCACAACCGTACTTTAAAACATAGAAAAGTTAAAATACTAACAAACTGTCCTCAACTTTCTAAGCACCTGGGTAGGTTTGTCTAAACAAAAATGTTTTAGGAGGTGCCGAAAAGAGCACAGCGAAGGCTCCTGCTTGGCCTCAGTAGGCAGGGGAGTGTAGACAGCACTGGCTGTTTAATGACATTTCATTCCAATTGCACACTTTGGAAAGAATATACAGTGTAGATAAGTGCCAAAGTATAACCTTCTTTAAACACTTGGCGAGTGTCATTGCCATGACGTATAAATAAAGAAAATCCAGTATATCAGGGTAAAATTCAGGATAACAGGATATAACCCCCCCCCCATAAGAAAAGTGAGCAGAAGGTTCTTCTGGTGGTGAATCAATGGAAGAAATGCAGGGAGACTAGTTATTTCTGGTAATGCTGCCTCTGAATACTTTGCAGTGTTGTGTTAGTTCATCTACAAGTGCAAGCTTCCAAACAAGTTCTGCGGAGTTGACTAACGATCACTTCTCCATCCAGGCTGCCAGCAGGAAAGATCAATTATTATTGTTATCCTGCACTTTGCACTGCATTTTCCTGGCACTTACCTTACCTAAAAGAAGTCTAATCTTTTTGGGGAAGTGGGCTTGTTGCAGTTGCAGTAAACCTCCCAATCAGCTATAATTGCCCGCCCTGAATTTTTCAGTATGTTACTGAAGTCCCCCAGGTTAGGGAAACGCTGGCCTTGTGGGCAGATGTCCAGATGCTGGATGCCATGGCGGACAGAGCCAGAAGCAAAAGTTGGGAGAGCATCCAATGTAATTGTTAATTTTGTGAAATAGGCTAGTTTCTGCACGCACACACCTCTTTATCTCGTATCCAGGCATTATCAGAATTCATTGGCACATTTCAGCCAGGCAGAAACACTTAGGAAGGGTGCAAAGCAGATCCAGTCAAGGGGGTGGCCTTCTGGCATTGGAAATGTCCCAAGGGCCAGGTGGCGAGGTTTCAAGGGCCACATTTGGCCCCTAGACCTGAGGTTCCACACCCCTGAAGTATGCACTGCATGAAGAAGTGTTTCTTTCGGCTTGTCCTGCACCTCCACCAATTCAATGTCAGTGAATGATCCCCATGTTCTAGTTTTGTAAGAGAGGAAGCAGGGAGTTAGGACTGAGATGGTTTTCAAACTTGTATGGTAGAATCGTCTCCTGAACAATCATACCAAAATTCCTGTAGCTCAGCTTGGTGCCCTCCAGAGTTGTTTTGGTCTAGTACTACTCCCATCACCCCCAGCCAGCATGACCAATTATCAGAAAGGGCTGAAATGGTAGTCCAAACCATCTGGAGGGCGTCCGGCTGGTGAAGGCTGCTGTTGGTGGATATTTCAAAGAAATATCGTGTTACTGATGAACAGAGAATGCCCGGCAGGCAAGTTAAACCATGTTAAGTGACCTGAACGTGTACCTTTCACAATACCAGAGTCTCACCCTAACTGTGGCCAGAGTCAATGGCAGCATTGATCTCATTTGGGTGGAGGAGCACTTACTTTGCAGAAGTTTGAGGGGAGCAACCAGGAAAGGCTTGCAGGAAACAAATGAATGGATTTATTTATTGTGGTCACAGACCAGAAATTGACTTCTATAACATTCCCTTCCACGTTCCCAGGTCATATGGTATAGATCAGGCATTTTACCTCCTCCCTGAAAAAAACTCAACCCAACAACTTTGACCCGAACCCCCCCAAAATGGGCCTTCCTCCTTCCTAAAAAAGCTCAACAACTTTGACCTGAACCCCCCAAAAAGGGGGTAGATCACTGCCAGTTTTTAACTCTGCGAGTAGATCGCAGTCTCTTGGGAGTTGGCCACCCCTGGTATAGATAAACCACAAAAACACAACAGGCCAGAAAAATAATCAATAACCTTGGACTTCTGTACATGTTTATCCTGTTGCTCATTAGGTTATGGTCCAAATAGCATTCTCTCTGTTGGGAGAAGGTGAAGCAAAGAGGCGGAGAGACGTCACTGAAGCAAAAGGCTACCTTGTGCAGGAGAAGAATTAGCTAGGATTGCAAGCCCAGATTTCCCTTGGTGAGTTGGGCCTCGGCTTTTTTTTAAAAAAATAAATGTTATTATTTAAAGTCTTTGTTCACAGTTTAGCAAAGGTGGACAGATCTGGCCAACCTGAGTGGCCATTTAGGGCCAGCTATTTGGAAAGCAAGGGATCATCCAAGTTAGGTGTTGGGTTGGGGTCTTTTTGTGGGGGGGGATGGATAGTCTGCAACATGTCATTGGTGCAATAATAGTGCATTAGTTAAAGATTTATACTGGACTGTCCAAACATCATTCCACTTTATTAGTTGTTCTGCAGTGCTTTCCCAAACGTGGTTGCATTATTGCTGCCTGGAGGGGCCCTTTTGTTATGAAAACGGGACAACTCTGGAACATTTGTGGCATGAAAAGTTGCAGGGTTTCAGCAGGGTTACAGGGCACACACTGGTTGAAAGGGCAGCTGTAAGTCTAGCCCAAAGCGCCTGCTGCATTGAAAACATGGTGGTATAGCTCTCTTACTATCATGAGCACAAATAGTCCTGAATGTGCAATAAGAAGGGTGCCTGCAAGGGCTCTTCATCTCACCAAAGGGAACTTCCCTCTCTCCTGTCCCCAGGCCAGCATGTTACGTTCGGTGGCTCTGCTTCTCCTCTTCGTGGTCTTCCGGCTGTTCCTGGAGCTGCCATGGATCCAGGTGGTCCCAGCCCTCTTAATATTCTACTTGGGATCCGGAGGATGGACTTTCCTTCGCATCGTCATCAAGACAGCCAGACGGGATGTTTCGTAAGTTTTGCAAACTGGGGGGCCTCCCCCTCCAAAACCTCCTTCGTGTGGCTTCACCTGATTTATATGTTTCTTGCTAACGTGCCTTTTACAGCAATCATTTTGATGTAGCCGTAGGTCCAGAGTTTATGTGGGTTTCTCAGAAGCACGTGAGAAATGCAAGCTTTGGCACTAGCTGCAGCACTCGGGGTCTTGAAGCAAAGGGTATGTGCTGGTTACAGGGAGGGGCCATTGCTCAGTGGAAGAGTACGCAATGCTTAGTTTCTATCCCTGGTATGTCCAGTTGGAAGGGCCAGCAGGAAGTAATGGCGGCCCTGGAAAGCCACTGCCAGTCAGAACAGATTAGGGGGATCCAGCATGGTGCCATGAAGATGCACTTGGGACTACAATTCCCATCAGCCCCATCCAGCATGACCAGTGGTCAGGCTCCCTGGGACAGATAATACAGGGTTAGATGAACACACAGCCATAGTCTGATAAGAGGGCTGCTTACTACTTTAAATGTGAAGTTGCAAGGAAAACAGGCAACTGCTCAGCGAATTCTGCTGCCTCTCCGTGGTGTCCCAGGGCAACTTGCCTGTGTCTGAATGTCCCACGCTTGTGCCTTCCCCTGCTCTCTGCCATGCCATCAGCAGCTGCTTATGTAGGGCCCTGCAGATGCTGTGGGGCTTCAGCTCCAATAATCCTTCGCCGTTTGCCATTGGCTGAGGTTGATGTGAGTTGGAGTCAAACAGCATCTAGAGGGCACCTGATTAGGGAAGGCTGGTGTCCATCCACGCCAAGGGTCAGCAGACTTTTTCAGCAGGGGGCCAGTCTACTGTCCCTCAGACCTTGTGGGGGGCCGGACTATATTTGGGGGGGGGGAATGAACGAATTCCTATGCCCCACAAATAACCCAGAGATGCATTTTAAATAAAAGCACACATTCTACTCATAGAATCATAGAATCCTAGAGTTGGAAGAGACCACAAGGGCCATCCAGTCCAACCCCCTGCCAAGCAGGAAACACCATCAAAGCATTCCTGACAGATGGCTGTCAAGCCTCTGCTTAAAGACCTCCAAAGAAGGAGACTCCACCACACTCCTTGGCAGCAAATTCCACTGTCGAACAGCTCTTACTGTCAGGAAGTTCTTCCTAATGTTTAGGTGGAATCTTCTTTCTTGTAGTTTGAATCCATTGCTCCGTGTAAAAACAGCAGGCAGGCCCCACAAATAACCCAGAGACAGTGGCGCAGGAAGGGCGGGACACAGGGGGCGCTCCGCCCCAGGTTCCAGGGGAGGGGGGTGACACTCCCCAGCACCTCCCCTGCCGCCCATCACTCCGTCCGGATGGGGCAGCCCCACGAGCTACTGCTTACTCGCCGGCCCGCCATGGGAGCAGCAGCGCCGGCCCAGATGCATCTGCCCGGCACTGCTGCTCCCACGGCAAGCCGGCGAGCGAGCATTGGGTCGTGGGGCTGCCCAACCCACCGCTCCCTCGCCAGCTCGCAGCAGCACCAGCCGGATCCACTACGCATGCCCAGAATTTCTGGGCATGTGCAGTGCATCTGACACGTCGTGGCGTCACGACGCATGCACCGTGACATCACGACGCACACACCGTGACGCCCCGCCCCCAGGGGGGTGCCTCCGTGCCACCGCCCTGGGCGGCGAAGAGGCTTCCTACACCGCTGCCCGGAGATGCATTTTAAATTAAAGGACACATTCTACTCATGTAAAAAGACGCTGATTCCTGGACAGTCTGCAGGCCGGATTGAGAAGGCAATTGGGCTGGATTCGGCCCCCGGGCCTTAGTTTGCCTACCCGGGATCCACACTGAGGGTCCAATACACCCTTTGGAAGTAAGCTTCTCACACCCCTCCTTGGAGCAGCAGAAACAGTGATGTCAGGGAGAAGGGAGCGAGTGGGAGAGGTTTTCCCAGCACTGGTGAAACTGACAAGGCTCCCCAAGGTATTTTCAGATTCACTAAAAAGCAGAGACTGAGTAAGACCTTTGCCTAACTGTGTCACTTTCACAGAGAGCCTAGAAAGAACTGAAAAGGCTTTCTTTCACCCAAATGTGTTGTGGGCGGGGGGGGGGGGACCATTAAGATCCACGAGGACCTATGCCTTGGATCAATACTTTTGTGCTACTGGCAAGCACCAGATCTGTGATTAATTTTCTGTGCAGCCTACCAATGTAAGCCTTATTTGATGGTAGTTTGGCGGGGACCCAAAGCAAAAAGATGACGATTCAAGAGACTCCTTTGTTTTATTCTTCTGTATGTAACTTTTACGCAGACCCCGTGGAAAGGCTGTATGTGTGTGCATTCATGTGCATGTGCCCTTCTTCTGTTTGTGCTGGGGCCAGGGGTTGACCTGGGAGAGAGGGAAATAAAGTAACCAAAGGGCAGGGGCAGTGTCCATGGCACTCTCAGAATTCCAAAAGTTCCCACAGGCCCCCCCCCCCCAAATCGGCAGCCAGCCCTGGTGTAATGTGAGGAACGATGTTGAGAGATGACAGAATCTTCTCTCTTTCTGCTTGGAATAAAATGTTGCTGTTCATTTGTGATCAAATTGCCAAATCTCCTTTGAAGTACTGTTCCATGCCAGTCTGCACTTTGGACTTCAGACGTGCCTAAGAAATTACCAACAGCCAAGCTTTCTAGTCTATGACTTTTCCTGGTCTGATGCCAAGGAACTGCTTTTGTTCAGGCAAAACTGGTTTTTGAAGGGGACACACACACACAAAAGGAGGAGAATCAAGCATGGCTCCTTTCAGGGTGTGGCAGTGTTGCAATCACCTCTCACAATCCCTGGTCTAAGAAACCCTGCAACAGAGGGAAAGGTCCTTGAAACTCAATAAGAGAAATCCTCCTTTTTGTTAGATGAAGGTAAGAACATCAGAAGGGCCTGCTGGATCAAACCAGAGGCCCTTCAAGTCCAGCATCCTGTTCTCACAGACAGTGGCCAACTAGATATCTGTGGGGAACCTGAGGTTTCCTTCACAGGTGGCCATCCAGCCTCTGCTCAAATATCTCCATGAAAGGAGAGCCCACCACTTTCCAAGACAGCCATTTCCACAGTCAAACAGCCCTTGTGTCAATAAGTTCCTCCTAAAGTTTAGCCAGAATCTGCTCCCTGCCATTTCCGCCATAGGGTTCTATTCCTGTCCTCTGAAGCAACACAGAATGAGTCTCCTCTGTCATTTGCAGCACAGCCTTCAGGTATTATAAGATGGCTATCATGTCTCCACTTGGTATTTTCTTCTCTGGGCTAAACATTCCCAGCTTCTTCAACAGTAGGGCTTAGTTTCCGGACACCTCACCAACTTGGTTGCTCGCCTGTGGGTACCCTCCAGTTTATCAATGTCCTCCTTAAAATGTGGCATCCAGAACTAGATGCAGAACTGCAGATACAGGCTTCTAGTGCTGGTGTTATATATTAGGGGTCCCACTCAACAGATCCTTGATTAGAGCCATTGTAGGGTCTAATTGTTAGAATGTTGGAATTTGACTTGGGAGACCAGGGTTCAAATCCCCACTCATCCATAAAACTCATTGGGTATCCTTGGGCCACCCACTGCCTCTCAGGCTAACCTACCTCACAGGTTTGTTGAGAGGATAAAAATTGGAAGCTGAGAACACACCACCTTGAAGGAAAAGGTGGTGTACAAATATAATGTAAATGAAAAACACAAGCAGGTTGGCTTCATAGTATTGGCAGGCAGCTAGGGAGATAGAGTTCAATTTTCCAGTGGAGAGCACTAATATATTAATGGCAAGGGACCTTAGCTCTGGGGCAGAGGATCTGCTTTGCAAGCAGAATGTCCCAGGTTCAATTCCCTGGTGGCATTTCCACGTAGACCTGGCAGAGAACCCTACCTGAAATGCTGAAGAGCCACTGCCAGTCTGTGTAGACAATACTGAACTAGGTGGGCCAATATTTTGACTTGTACCTAGCAGCTTCCTGTGTTCCTGTTTGGGGAGGGCTGTAGCTCAGCAGTGGAGCACCTGCTTTGCATGTGGAAGGTCCCAGGTTCAGTCCCCTCTGCCATCACCATGTCGCAGGTGATGAGAGAGCCCCCACCCCCAGTACTGGAGCTCGGCTGGATAGTGTCACCTGGTATAAGGCACCCCTCCTGTGCCTACAGTTAGCCCCGTGTGAAAATTCTGTGACTGTGTGCTGAGGAGGCAGCGGGCTGGGTGTGTAGGTGGGGCTTTGCAATAAGGGCGAGTTTAGGAGGGGGCCGAGTCTGGGATGTTTGCGAAACCCTCTTCCATGAAATGTATCCTGGTTCTTGTTCAGTTGGACACACCTACAGGCTTGATGGAGACACAGTGGCGTGAGATTGCCATACTGTCAAGAGTGTTTCAGTGAAGACAAGTGGGTGGTGGTTCCTCCCCTTGGGATGAGCTGGCCAACTGGAATCATGGCATCTCTGCCTTGGTCAGGCCCCACCTGGAGTCCTATGTCCAGCTCTGGGCATCACAGTTGAAGAAGGATATTGACAAGCTGGAAGGTGTGCAGAGGACGGCAAACAAGATTATTGATAAAGGGCTTGAAAACCTAGCCTTATGAGGAGCGGTTGAGGGAGCTGGGTATGTTTAGCTTGGAGGAGCCTGAGAGGAGATATGAGAGCCATCTTCAAATATCCGAAAGGCTGCTTTTTGCTGCTCCAGAGGCCCAAACCAATGAATTCCAGTTACAAGGAAGGAGAACTTTCTGGGGGCAAGAGCCATTCAATAGTGTAACAGACTCCGTCGGAAGGTGATAGACTCTCTTCCATTGGATAATTTAAAGCGTAGGTTGGATGGCCACCTGTCAGGGACTCTTTAGCTATGAGTCCCATCCAACTCTACACCTCTAGAGCCAGTGTGGTGTAGTGGTTAAGAGCGGCAGACTCGTAATCTGGGGAACCGGGTTCGCGTCTCCGCTCCTCCACATGCAGCTGCTGGGTGACCTTGGGCTAGTCACACTTCTCTGAAGTCTCTCAGCCCCACTCACCTCACAGAGTGTTTGTTGTGGGGGAGGAAGGGAAAAGGAGAATGTTAGCTGCTTTGAGACTCCTTCGGGTAGTGACAAAGCGGGATATCAAATCCAAACTCTTCTCTTCTTCTTCTCTATGATTCTGTCTCCCGGAAGAAACCTTACTTGTGCCTTCTTCTCCTTGCCAGGACTGGATATGTTGTCCTCATGACTCGGTTGAAGGTTTGGTGGTACGTGAAGCACAAGTACACAATCCCAAAGCTCTTCCAGCAGACGGCACGCAAGCATCCAGGAAAAGCAGCCCTGATTTTCCAGGGGACAGGCGAGACATGGACCTTCCAAGACCTAGATAACTACTCCAACCAGGTGGCCAACTTCCTGCGTGAAAGAGGCTTCCGCTCTGGGGATGTCATCGCCCTGTTCATGGAATCCCGCAACCAGTATGTTGGTCTCTGGCTTGGCATGGCCAAGATCGGTGTGGAGGCTGCCCTCCTCAACTCTCATGTGCGGCAGGAGTCGCTCCTTCACTGCATCAACATCTCGCACTCAAAGGCCGTCGTGTTTGGAAGCGAGTTGGCTGATGGTGAGAAGGAGGTGGGAGGGAACCCAGGGGTAGGAAGCAGAGCAGAAAGTAGGCAGAAGAGCAGGTGTGTTTATTTAAAAAAGAGACTAGGGGACCTATGCCCCTCCTGCTTTTGTTGGACTCCAACACCCATCAGCCCCAGGCCAGCATGACCAGTTTTCAGGGATAATGGAGTCCAGCTCCTCAATTTCATGTCAAAGCCGTATGTGTCTATTCATAAGCCCATTCTGCCCCGTTTCTGTATTAATCTTAGATATCTTTTTTTTAAGAGTCTGTACAGAAATACGCATTCTGTATTGACGCACACATTTCTAAACATAGCTATACAACCCATCAGTCATTTATTATATGGTCACAAACCTGCTAAAGCAGAGCCTGTAAAGAACAGATGAAGATTCAAACATATGATTGCACATATTTAAAATACTCTTTGATGCACTTATTTGTCCTAAAATATTCACACTGCAGACATTTTTTTGAGCCAAGACCTCCAGATGTTGCTGGACTCGTGACTTCCATCAGCAACGAATGGAGGGCCACAGTTTCCCCATCCCTGGTGTAGAATATGAACCACCGTGAAGACCTACAGCTATACATGCATGCGCCACTGTGGCAGAGAAGGTGTGCTCTCTGGGCTTTTGCTTCTAACACCTGTTCTCCCTTTCTAGCCTTGCGGGAAGTGCAGCCTTCCCTTGGGAAGTCCACCCACCTCTTCTGCTCTGGCGACTGGAAAGCGGAAAGCATGCTGCCAGGCTCAGAACATCTGGACCCTTTGATTGAAAAAGCATCTCGCCAGTCACCAAGTCCCCCAGATAAGGGATTCCTAGGTAGGTACAAGCAGTGTAGGAACCATTTTTCATGGCATGTTTCTATGAAATTGCTACCGCCTTTTCATTATCTTTTGCTTACTCTTTTGCCTAAACAGGCAGCCCTGTTTAGGGAAGTTTTTAATGTTTAATGCTGTATTGTGTTTTTAATGTTCGATTGGGAGCTGCCCAGAGTGGCTGGGGAAACCCAGCCAGATGGGCAGGGTATAAATTATTATTATTATTATTATTATTATTATTATTATTATTATTATTATATTACTCAGGAGCTAACTCTGAAAAAGAAAGACCAAACCCCAAGTCACTGAGGCAGGATGTGTCTGAAGTCACAGGCGTGTTCAGCACTGTGTATTCATACAAACAATACCAACAAGAAGTTTGGAATGTTTTGCTAGAGTTATGGCGTTTGTCCATTCATGAATATATGCCTGTCTCTATTCTTGCCTGAATAAAGCTCCTGACACCCGATACTCAATTTTATTCTGGACAGGCTATCCTAAAGACCAGACGGGCAGCCCAGTAATTCTTAGAGGCAAACAGACATCTTTAAGTTAGGATTCTTGAGAGACACATTAACAAAGAAAGCTTGGTTTGTTATCTGAAATGAAAATGACGGAATGCATGAATTCTGTTTCAGACAGTAAAATTACGATTTAGGCAGGCAGCAAATCCTCCCATACACAAACACCAAAAGAGTGGAAGAATCTCTACCTACTCTCAAAAGCTCACAGAAGTGAGCACGGCAATTTTGCTAGCAGGGCTTACGCTAATAACATAAGCAGCTAGATTTATTGTGCTTTGAAATTTATCCCAGAATTTCCTGCCTGCATCTCACCTCCCCATCTTGCAAAAAGTGTTTGAATAAAAAATCATCCTAGTGAGTTGTGACTGAACTGGCTATCTTTCATCTGCTCCCTGCCTTTCCATTACCAGGAGTTTGAGTAGACTTTGCTGGCAACTTGATTTACATGTGTTGACCTTCACAAGGTTTGAGGAACTCAGGGTAAGCCTGAATGGCTTCAGGACACTTTTTGAATTGAGGCTAGTATCAGGCTTATACTGGGGTCAAGCAAGGTTCATGGTGGAGAATCTCATGTCGTATTTAAGTTATACTTGCGCTATGCTCTACAGAGATAAGCCACGTAATAAGTTCCGATTGACACACACAGCTGTTCACATCAGTGTTGAGCTTAAGTCGCCACACGAAAACAGCTTATTATTTATATGGGGGTTGGTGAAGCATCTGTTTTGCATGTAGATGATGCCAGGTTCCATCTCTATCACTTTCAGGCAGGGCTGAGGGAGGTAGTACTGGACCAATGTTTTGCAAATTTATAAACCGTTTTGCAACAGTTTATTTCATAAATGACTGTGTCACAACTCAGGGAAAGCCTTCTTAAACAGAAACATCTTCAGTAGGCAGGCACCTAAAGATCATAACATCGAGTGCCTGTCTAATTTTTGCTGGTAATTAGGCTCCTTAAAAACAGGGCTGGGGAACGTGCAGCCTGCGAATTTCATGTGGGTGGTGAGGAGAAGCAAATGGCGGGAAAGAGGGTGGCAGAAATACAGTAAAGGGGTGCTCTGCCCACCTTATGGCTGGCCTGCCCACCACTGGCACCATTCCTGCCCACAGCTGGCCTGCAGCCCCTGGGAGACCACCCCCAAGGGAATGTGGCCTCTGACAGGAAAAAGCGTTCCCTGCCACAGTGCTGGCACTGAAGTTCTGCTTTTTCACGGAACACCAGTGCCACTATATAGCAAAAGTGACCCTGAATCTTTCAACCAGGGGCATAGCAAGGGGGGGCATAGGGGGCGGACTGCCACATGTTCCATAATGCAGGGGATAACAAATTATCAAGGAACAATTACTGCCCTACTAGGGTGGTTCATAAAAAAACTTTTTTTTTTAAATGCCTGCTCCAAAGGTCTTATCTTACTATACTAGGGATTATATAGCTATATATGAAATTTCATGCATATCGGTTAATATCTTGACCCTCCTCCACCAAAATAGCTGTTTACTTGGCTGTTTTCCTATGTCGTGAAGGCTGAAATTTCAGTTCAGTGGAGCACTTACTGTTCCCAACCCTAACCCTGTGGAAAGCCATCTAATTAGACTTTAATTTGATTTTGAGATGTTTTTAGGAGGTAATTTAATTATTGTTTGATTTTATACCAATGTTATGTATCTGATGTTAGCCACCCTGAGCCCGACTTCAGCCGGGGAGGGCGGGATATAAATAAAAGTTTATTATTATTATTACTTGTTATTATTCCTTTGTAAGAAAATATGAAATAATGTAAAACCATTTTTGCAGGGGGGGAATCAATGGGGGGGGGTGACAAGAAATTTTCTGCACTGGGTACCACCTGACCTTCCTACGCCTCTGGGGGGGGGCGACAATTTTTTTTTGTCCCCCGGGTACCAATTTACCTTGCTACGCCCCTGCTTTCAACATCCTTTTGCCTTGCAGATAGATTGTTCTACATCTACACTTCAGGCACAACTGGACTGCCCAAAGCTGCAATCATTGTCCACTGCAGGTGAGCAAAATCGTTAGGGGGTCAGTCTGTGTCGTCGGGGTGAGGAGACTCCCAGTCGATCCTGTTTTGTGTTACTCAACTTCTCGAAAAAAACAGGACTAAGTTTATTATAAACCCAAATCCAAAACAGTAGGTTGAAAGCATAGAAGCCCCATACTGTGCATATTTACTCAGAAGTAAGCTTAGGTTGCACAGGGCAGGCTGTGTGGTGCCCATACCTCACTGTCCTATCCCCCCCCCCAAAAGCTATCCTATCTCCTCTTCTCCTGGCTAAACATACTCAACTCCCTTAGCTGTTCCTCATAAGGCTTGGTTTCCACACAAATACTGATCTCTCTCTCTTTGGTCTCCCAATTCAGGTATTTCCGGATGGCAGCCCTGGTGTTCAACGGCTTCCGCATGCGGCAGGACGATGTGGTCTATGACTGCCTCCCCTTATATCACGCGGCAGGTAACATTTGCACCTTTAACCTTTCGGTCTTTTCCAGTGATTTACCTTTAACCCATCTGTTTCACTTTTGTGATGGCTATATTGTTGCTGAACCGTGAACAAAGTGTCCAGGTGAAATGAAGGGAATTGAGAGAAACACAGGATTCTCTGTGTTACGCCAAGTCAAACCGTTGGTCCATCAAGAGCAGGCAACAGCAGCATTTCAGACAAGAGCCTTTCCCAGCCCCCACCCAAAGGTGCTGGGGATCGAACTTGGGACCTTCTGCATTCAGAATCTGTGTCCTACCCCCCCCCCCATTCTGTACACTGGCTATTATTTAGAGGAAGGAAGTTCCAGGGTTCTGGAGTGACCCACCGAACGTGATTCCCAGGTGATTTCTCCCACCCAGGCACTGACTTGGCATGCTGGATTCTTCCCTTTCCCAAGATCATGCCCCTGGGGTCTTGTGTTGATTGGGTCTGAGCCAAACCGAGAACAGCAAAGCCTTGCTTCTCATAAGCTGGCCAGTCATCATTTTAGTTCCAGATTTCCTGCTGGCTAAAATGGGTTTGCCTCTCACTCTTCCCTTCTAGGTAACATTGTTGGGGTTGGCCAATGCCTCCTGCATGGCATGACGGTCGTGATCAGGAAGAAATTCTCAGCTTCTAACTTCTGGGAAGACTGTGTGAAATACAACTGTACGGTGAGGCAGGGCTGAGACCACGGCTGCGCGGGTGGGGCAAAGAGGAGATCCATAGTATTGTAGAGTTGGAAGGGACCCCCAAGGGTTATCTAGTCCTATCACCTGCAATGCAGGTTTCACGGCTAAATAATGCCTGACAGATGGTCTTCCAATCTCATCATCATCATCATCAATGCATGTGTGTATGTTTTTATATAACAAACAACAAAACACCAGACAAAGCAACAAATTCCTCCCTAAGGCAAACACATAGCGGCACATTTTCAAAGCGTCTTAAGAGCCAGGGGATTGACTCAGTAGCTGGAACACCAAGAACCTGTACGGTGGATAGTGAGTTGGAGATTTTTCATCTCATGCAGGCAAAGAATGCCAAGGTGGCAGCACGAGAACAGGGCCCTTTCTGAGGTGGCCTCCCATTTGTGGAACACTCTCTGCAAGGAGGCTCTCCAGGCACCCTCATTACATATCTGTAGGCTCCAGATGAAAACATTGCTCTTAAACTAGGCTTTGTGCTGATTAAATGATCTATGGGCTTTTAAGGGGTTGCCTTCTCCAAGCCTTATTTCCAGAGCTGAATGCATTTCATTTAACATCCTGTGCCTAAAAGGGTGGGAGAGACATGAACTAAAACGTTAGCTCTTTGAGAGGATGGACAGGGTACAAATTTGTCAAGAGCCCACGTGAGAATCAAGGCTATCATTTCAAAGGTAGAAGACTGCTTAGCTTCCACATGTAGGTACCTCGTGCCATGCATCTCATTTTCTCCCTGACTACTTCCTCTACTGCTGCCATCAGATCGTACAGTATATTGGGGAGATATGTCGGTACCTGTTGAACCAGCCATCTCAAGAGGTGGAGAGGAAGCATCGGGTCCGGATGGCTTTGGGCAATGGCCTGAGGGCTTCCATCTGGAAGGAGTTCACTGAGCGCTTCGGCATCCCCCAGATAGCCGAGTTTTACGGAGCCACCGAGTGCAACTGCAGTGTGGGCAACTTTGACAACAAGGTAAGGGCTGCCTTCTTGCTGAAGGCATTGCTTGGTGTTTGCCCAGAGTGCCTGAGCCCTGGCTTTTGGCCCTGGGCCCCAGACTTTTGCTTCCGTGGTGACCTCCAAAAAATTTCTCCTCTGCAGCTGGGGGCTTGTGGCTTCAATAGCAGGATCCTTCCCAACATTTACCCCATCAACCTAGTCCGTGTGAATGAGGAAACTATGGAGCTCATCCGGGGACCTGACGGGCTCTGTATACGGTGCAAACCAGGTGAGGCTGGGTAGCAGCACAGTAGGGTGGAGAGCAGCTGGGTAATCCTTGAATGAGAATAGGAGGGAGAGAACAGCAGGGCTGGGGCACTGTGTTCCTGACTTCCATGTGGCATGGAAGCTGGAGAGGGAGCAGAGCCCAGGGGGTTCTGCAGCAGGAGATGAGGGAGCTCAAAAACCAGCTGCTGAACCCAGCAAAGGTCCAGAGGAGCCTAGGAGACTTGCATAGCCACTGCCAGTTTCTCTTCTTTCTAGTCCTCTGCTGGGTCACTGCTAGCAGCTGGATCCTCTCCCTTGCGAAATCCAAGCAGAACCCCAATGGGCTCCCAGCAGCTCTGGCCTTCCTGCTGCATCTGCTGCCACCTTTGCCTTGGAGTGCAAAGCTAATACAACCATCCTTCTGAATCTTCTGGATTTTGCAGTGTAGGTCTCCGGCCAAATAACTGGTACAGGAATGCATATGCGGGGCTGAAATGTTCGTAAAAATGCACACACAGTAGCAGTGAAAATAACATTTGAAGTTACCTTAAGTTTAGGGGGAGATATTTTAATATTTTAATATTTTGTTGGAAGCCGCCCAGTGTGACTGGGGAGACCCAGCTGGATGGGCGGGGTATGTATAAATAAATAAATAGGTCACAGCAGACCCTCCAAGTGTCCCTATTTTCCAGGAACATTTTCATTGGTAAAATGTTGGAGGGTATGGAGTTATCCAATCCCTGAGCCATCTGAAGGCAATCCTGTATAGGGAAGTTTTTTTAATGTTTAATGTTTTATTGTGTTTTTATATATGTTGGAAGCTGCCCAGAGTGGCTGGGGCAACCCAGTAAGATGTGTGGGGTATAAATAGTAAAATTATCGTTATGGAATGTAACGTCCCCATTTTCATTGGAGGAACGTCAGAGGGGGTTTTGACGAGTGGAGGTGGCAGGTGATTCATCCTTGAAGTGGAGCACATCATTCAACCTTTGGACTACTGTGGGTTCTTGCAGGTCTTTTAGATGGAGCAGTGGTCCCCAGGAGTTAGGATAAGACCGAGGACAGATGGGACCGTATCAGAGAGACAGAGATCAGTCCTCCTCTGTCCATTGTCCTCCTTCTGGGCTGATGACCATGCTTCTTGAGCTACAGCCAACTCAAGCTCTGCCCTGAGAGGGGGAGCTCCATAGACCTTGGATGACACTTCACTTAAAAGTCCTGGGATTCAGGGGCCTGGTTCACACACAGTTAAGCTAAGCCTAGGTTTAGTGTTACGGTATGAGTGACAGTGTGGCCACAAAGAGAAGGCTGGAAGCTTCTGCTTCTATTCGAGATTAACCATAATTTAGTGATATTATATCCATTAATCTTAGCTATGGCCTACTGAAAAGCAGCCAGCTTCATAAATGTTACTGTCTTATACTTTTTGTGTATAAGACGAGGATTATTTACTGTAAAATAACTGTGGGTTAAACCACAGAGCCTAGGGCTTGCCAATAAGGTCAGCGGTTCGAATCCCCGCGACGATGGGGTGAGCTCCCGTTGCTTGGTCCCTGCTCCTGCCAACCTAGCAGTTCGAAAGCATGTCAAAGTGCAAGTAGATAAATAGGTACCGCTCTGGCGGGAAGGTAAACGCGTTTCCGTGCGCTGCTCTGGTTCGCCAGAAGTGGCTTAGTCATGCTGGCCACATGACCCGGAAGCTGTACATCGGCTCCCTTGGCCAATAAAGCGAGATGAGCGCCACAACCCCAGAGTTGCACACGACTAGAACTAATGGTCAGGGGTCAC
This sequence comes from Lacerta viridis, assembly GCA_900245905.1. NCBI lineage: Eukaryota > Metazoa > Chordata > Lepidosauria > Squamata > Lacertidae > Lacerta > Lacerta viridis. Next base: position 46,820 of record OFHU01000249.1, read on the forward strand.
TTTACCTTTACCTTTAATGTTAAAAACCGGGCTCGTCATATACACGGATTGTGCGTGGGAACAGGACGGGTGGTAGGTTGCAAGAGTAGGAGCTTGTCAGCGGTGATTTTGTTGGTGATTGGCTGTGTCAAATGCTGCTTTGGATTGGCGGCTGCCACGGAAATCGGGTGGGTGATTGGTTGCTGCTGCAAGGGTTGTTTAGGTTTGGCTGCCACTTTGCCAAGGGAGCGTGTGATTGCTGCCTGCTGTTTGTAAGTGGGCAGATGCATGTCGGCTTTGGCGACGCGAGCAATTGTTAGTGTTTGCAATTCATGCAATCCGCCCCCCAAAAAGCTCAACAACTTTGGGCAATCCACCCCTTTTTCTTAAATTTGTGTCCCCAAAAATAGGGGGCGTCTTATACATGGAGCATGTTGTGCAGGGAAAATACGGTATATAGATATACAATTTAGTCTGAAGTTTGTCCACCTTTCCACTAGAGGGCACTCTAGCACCACACAGGAAGAGGGAAACCTGTTTCCCCCCCCCCCCCGCCAAATTAGCTTTTGATTGCCTTGTGGTTGGCCAGGCACTGATAAACTTTATAAATGAAGACCCTACAATCTAGGCACTAGATTCTTTCTGGGGAACAATGAGTGATATCAGCAAAGTACTTTTATCTTTAAGCAGCTGAAGCTTTAAGAGCTTTAAGGCGTTACATGAATAAATACCTTGTTTTAATCTGTCATGATTTTATGTCTTAATTCTGAGTGAACATACAGAGGATTTTGCTGTTAGTACAGTCATCTACTCATCAACAGAGCTAATTCAAAGCTTGGAAATCCTTTTAAAGAAAGATCTTTCCAGCACTTCTGATGAATGTGTGTTTGTGTTTGTGTATGAGCACACATGCCCAATACAGATCTCTGTGGCTCTAATCCAAATACAGTGGTACCTCGGGTTACGTGCTTAATTGGTTCTGGGTCGCTGTACGCAACCCGAAAAGTATGTAACCTGAAAAATTCGGTGTGCCGTCTGCGCATGCACGAATTGTGCGCGCTTCGGGTTGCGCTTCCGGGTTAGCAGAGTTCGTAACCCGAAAAGTACGCAACCTGAAGCATATGTAACCCAAGGTATGACTGTAATGTTCTGTAGCCAGATAGACTGTCCCTCTTTTCCCAGCTCCCAGTGTGGTGATGGAATCATTTTAGACTAAAGTATGAGGGAATGGATCATAGAATCATAGAATTGTAGAGTTGGAAGGGAGAACAAGGGTAATCTAGTCCAACCCCCCACCATGCAGTAATCTTTTTGCCCAACGCGTGGCTCAAACTCATGACCCTCAGATTAAGAGTCTCATTCTTTACACACTGAGCTATGCCATGGTCTTTTATTTTTGCTACATTTCCAGTTATGATTGCCTCCCTAATGCAATTTAGTGGGGGGCGGGGGAGAAAGAGAAAATAAATGGATATAAAAGCAATACTATACTATTTGTAAAGGGAGAGGTTAAACTGATAAGAGTTGATTCCTAGAGAGAGGACACAGATCATAGAGAAGGAAATGGCTAGAGTAGTCTGCATAAGTCATAGGTAAAGGTAAAGGTACCCCTGACCATTAGGTCCAGTTGCGGACGACTCTGGGGTTGCGGCGCTCATCTTGCTTTACTGGCTGAGGGAGCCGGCGTTTGTCCGCAGACAGTTTTTCTGGGTCATGTGGCCAGCATGACTAAGCCGCTTCTGGTGAACCAGAGCAGCACAGCACTTGACGTACCTATTTATCTACTTGCTTTCGAACTGCTAGGTTGGCAGGAGCAGGGACTGAGCCACGGGAGCTCACCCTGTCACAGGGATTTGAACTGCCAACCTTCCGATCGGCAAGTCCTAGGCTCTGTGGCAGCCAGCCCACAAATCCACTGAACAGCAGAGCAATGAGTCATCTGAAATTGCAGTTCATCAAGTTAAAAAGTAAAAGTGGGATTTTCTGAGCTGTGTGAAGACAGAAGTTGTGCAGGGGAAACATGAGATGGGGACGTTGTGCTTGCAGAGTTTTGCCAAGTGATGTTAATCCTTCATGCATGAAAGCTTCTGTTAATCTTTAAGGTGAAACAAGATGCTTAGTTGTCATTGTTATAAATGGAAGGAAAATGTATTTTTTTCATGAGGCCACTACCAGCTGGGATCTGATCAGTGCATGGATGGATGTCTGCCTGGGGTCCATGGGATCCAGAATGGAAGAAATGTGGTATATAAATGTGGGATGTGAGAACTTATTTTGCCTACACTTGCAGCTGAATCATTTGTCCCTATCATCTCGTTCCAATGCTTTGGAGTGCAGCTGGAAGATAACGTGGAGCAAAAGAAGGCCAAGTGTCAGGAGGCTCCTGGCCTGTACGTCCAGGTGGAGAGCAATTCTCCTTCTAACTCAGGGGGCGCGTCTGCCCTTTCCCATGACATTGCTGGCTCTGCCATATGCCTCCTCTGCCTCCTCTTGCATTGCTATTATCTGGTGGCCATGTAAGGTGTCCCTCTCTGCCCACAGGGGAGCCAGGCCAGCTGGTTGGGCGCATTATCCAGAGCGATCCTTTGCAGCGCTTTGATGGCTACTTGAACAATGAGGCCAACAATAAGAAGGTTGCCCGTGATGTCTTCACCAAAGGCGACTGTGCCTATCTCACAGGTGAGGCCCTCCTACAACATCCTGCTGCCTCTGTGCAAAGCTGCCTTTTTCCAGGTAGTAAGACCACTTGCCTTCCAACCAATCTGCCTGCACTTACTGGCAGTGACTTCCCTTGCAGCCCTGCCTGGAGGTGCCAAGGATTGAGCCTGGGACCTTCTGCATGCAAAGCAGATGCTCTGCCACCAAGCCACATCCTTTTCCCCTAATAGAATCAGGATATTGGGACATTGTCTTCACCAAATTGCCATTGGAATCCATCGACTTTCCCATTCAGTTTGCCATTGGGGACTCTATTAAACCTTCCCAACTTGGTGCTTTCCATACATTTTATTTTTTTAAAAAATTATTAAAGAAGTGTAGAACAATTGACAAATAGGAGGAAATAACCCAAGGCAGGGTTAATTTTTTTAAAAATCTGCAGCTCCCATCAGCCCCCATCAACCTGGCCTGATGGTCAGGAACAGCAGGCAATATAGCCCAAGAAATACTGTATTTTTCCGTGTACAACTCTGGGAAATCTCCCCACAAAAAGCTCAAAGTTGTCCTGTTTGAGGTTTAAAATAATGATTTCTTAATTTGGGTTCAAAAAAATAGGGGTTGTCTTATATACGGGGGCATCTTCTGGTGAGCACCAAGTTGGGGATGAGTGCCCCAGTTTGGCCATCATGGGCCAACTCTTCATTTTGCCTTCCATGGACAAGAACGGAGGATCAGAATGCTCTTTTGGGTTTTGCGAGGGGCTCTGCAACAAAACATTGCAGTGTGAAGAGCTCCTACTCCAATCCTTTCTCCCTCTGTCCTGGTTTTGTTTGTTTCCACCACCAATGTGCCATGAAACACACTCAGTCCTGTTTTTTGGGGTGGAAGGCTCATAGAAAGAGTGTTTTTAAAAATTACCTGGAAGTGACTTCCTTGTTCCAACAGTTCCATTGGCTACCAGTCTGCTTCCGGGCACCATTCAAAGTGCTGGTTATGACCTATAAAGCCCTACACACACAGGTTAGACCTAGGCTATCTGAAAGACTGTATTCACTCATACGAACCTGCCTGGTTTTTGAGATCTTCAAGAGATCTTCATTCCTTCCACCCTCACAGGCGCGCCTGGTGGGGACGTGGGAGAGGGCCTTCTTTGTGGCTGCTCCCGGGCTCTGGAACTCCCTCCCTAGAGAAGCCAGACTGGCTCCCTCCTTGCTGTGCTTCTGCCGGCAAGTGAAGACCTTCCTATTCCAACAGCCCTTTGGGAACTGATGGCTTTGAATGAAAGGGCTGGTGCCATGTGGTTTTATTGCTGTTGTCAGTGTTTTCAAGGGGTCTTTTTATACAATTTTATTCCCATTAGGGTCTAGTTACATTTTAACTATTCTCTTTTCTATGTTTTTAGCTTGATCTATTTTATCTGTGTAAGCGTGCATGGGGTCCTGGACTGGGAAAAAGCCAGGATATAAACAGCTTCTTGTCTTCTTCTCCTTCTTCTTCTTCTTCTTCTCCTTCATATTATTATTATTTATTTATTTATTTGCTTGCTTGCTTGCTAGTCGCACAGGGCAACCCAAAGCGACTTACAACCAAATAATAACTTCTGGGTGCTGTAGTGATAGAGGTGTAGGTGGCAAAGGACCACACTTTCATCTTACTGTGAGGTCTTTCTCTCTGTCTCCCAAACCCCACTCCTCAATGGCTCCCTTTAGGTGATGTGCTGATCATGGACGAGTTGGGCTACATGTTCTTCCGAGACCGCACAGGAGACACTTTCCGCTGGAAGGGCGAGAACGTCTCCACGACGGAGGTGGAGGGGATGCTCAGTCGCATCCTGAACATGACAGATGTCGTGGTCTACGGGGTGGAAGTTCCAGGTAATGGGTAGCAAGCATTTCTGGGGTTCTCCTCCAGTGTTGCCCTTTTCTTTTCCTGCAGGGCAGAAAGTTGATTACTACATACTGGTATGTCACTGGACTGTTTGAGGCAGATCAGCAAGAGTTTCTAACTCCAAGCTGTTTAAAATAGCACCAAGTAAAAACTCCACCTCATCCCCCTAAATTTAGCCTGTTAGAATCCCAAACATGCGGGCACTCAGATGCAGATTTGTAGTTTTACAGAGAGTCTGTTTGGCTGAACGGCTCATATAGTGCTGTAGATAATTGGTAGCACCCCCTGAGCTACCAGTTTGATTTGTTTATCACCGGCACCATTTTGGTTCCATAACTATTGGCACTCACTGCCTGTGTTGACTATTAAGGGGAGTGATGTGCAGTCATCCCAGTACATGGCTTCCTCCTGAGCTGACATGGTACGTCTGGCTCCACTCCTTCAGGCAACTGGGTCCCAGTGTATTGGCTCTGAGACACTTTTACAAAACTAAAGTTGATCCCACAAGCCAGAAGTCTGCATACACCGGTCTTGGGGAGAATCACAGTCCTGTTTGTTTCCAGGCCCAGTTATTCAATGTGGTGTTTTGTTTATAATCTTTACAGCTGCAAACCAAGGACCAAGGAACACACAGCCTTCCCAGATGCTGTTGGGCTCTCATCATCTCTGACCAGCATGGCTAATAGTCAAGGATCATGAGATTTGTAGTCTAACAACACCTGGAAAGCCAGAAGAGTTCCATCCCTCTGCTAAATGTTCTGGGCCCAATATACTTCAGGGAATGCCTTCGACCTCATGAATTTCATGGGAATGTCTTCAACCTACCCCTGGCAAGTGGTAAAATAATTTGTGGGTGAATCAAACTCCTGCAGTCACTTGTCAACTAGAAGATTCCATGCTGTGATATTTTGGCATGATGGAACAGCACAGCTTAGGAGAAGGGGGAATAGCAGTGTGGCCCTTGCTTAAGTGGAGACCTGTGGTCCCTACTTTTAAATTTATTTGGAAGAGCTGGTGCAAAACTTTAAAGCCCCTCCTAGCCTACGAGCAGACTACCTCAGGGACCACCTCTTCTCCATTTGCTCTGGCTTATAGATCGACTTCTGAGTCTTCTGCTATACACCCCATCACCATTTGCGATACAATGGGCAGCTATGAGAGATGGAGCCTTTTCGCTGGTGGTGCTGTAGTTCAGCCCTTATGGTCCCTGGCCTAAAAAGGTCCTGATAGTCACTATGGAAACATCCACACCATACATTTAGATCAGTATCATACCACTTTAAAGAGTTGTGGCTTTCCCCAAAGCTGGGGCGAAACTAGACTTTTATTTCACCCAGGTCAAACACCCAGCTTGGCATCCCAAAATGTGCATTTGTGTGTGCACACCCACCCACCCACCCACCCACACACACACACACACACAGAGGCTGGGAGCCTCAATGGTGCCCCTCTGGAAGCTTCACCTGGGGCAAAACCCTGACTAGTCCCACCCCAACCCCATAGCGTCCTGGGAACTCCTGAATGTTGTTAGGCAACCCTATTCCCCTCTGTGGGGAATTTCTAGAGTGCTGTTACCATTGATCCCTCTTCCCAGGGTGCTCTGGGAACTGTAGCAATGCGAATAAGAGAATAAGGGTCTCTTAACAAACCATAGCTTCTAGGATTCTTTGGGAGAAGCCATGACTGTTTAAACTGGTGTGATTGAGTGCTTTAATTAGATGGTGCAGGTGTAGTTGTTCAGAGTCATCTTCAAACAGTTGGTTTATTTTGAAGGAGTTGCTGCTATTTACTGTCCAATATTGGAAGGTCGGCGTTTGAATCCCCGCGACAGGGTGAGCTCCCCTTGCTCGGTCCCAGCTCCTGCCACCCTAGCAGTTTGAAAGCATGTCAAAGTGCAAGTAGATCAATAGGGACCGCTCCAGCAGGAAGGTAAATGGTGTTTCCGTGCGCTGCTCTGGTTCACCAGAAGTGGCTTAGTCATGCTGGCCACATGACCCGGAAGCTGTCTGCAGACAAACGCCGGCTCCCTTGGCCTAAAGAACGCAGTGGCGGAGAGCAGGTGGGGGTGGGGCTGGCGCGCATCCTGGGGGTGGGTGCGCCTCCCGCAGGGGTGGGGCATGCCACCTGCAGGGGCGTGGCACCCAGCACAGGTGTGGGGGGGGCAGCCACGATGGCACTCCACCACAACCCCAGAGTCGTCCGTGACTGGACCTAACGGTCAGGGGAACCTTTAACTTTATTGACAATTAAAATAGTTTTTTCCCCCTGTTCAGGACAGGATGGTGTAGCAGGCAGCAAGGTATGTGTGAGGAGAATTGAGGCAGGGAAGGAAGCATTTGTGAGCTATGCCCGCCTTGATTCTTCTCACAAGAACTTCGGGGGGGGGCGTGCATTTGTTACTCAAATTCTCACACCACCTTTACTTTCTACTTGAATTAAAATAGAAAATTCTTTTGTTATCTTTATTGCACAAGCATGGATTTTAGAGTGTGCCTTCATGTTTTAACTGACTTATTACTTAAAATTAAAATTGTAAGCCATGGGGGCAGGAAAGGGATTTGATGTTGTGCAAAGTATGAGATTTCATCTTCTTCCTCTGCAAGCAGAACAATGCAGCATGGGGTGTGATTCCTCAGTAGACTTGTGTTCCTTGCAGCAATGCAGAATTTTGTATGCATTCAGTTTTCATGATGCAGTTGCATTCGGGAGTCAGCTATACAGCAGAGCTTTGCAGTTGAGTTGTGCCAGAAGTTTATTTGCATACTTCTGCTGGGGTTACTGAGTTATTTTTGCCTTTTGCACACTCAGGACACATGAAGGATTTTGGATAACTTTTTATTTATTTCTTGTTTTAACTTTGTAAAAATAAAAAAGCGTATTAGATAAAACGGAAGGTGAAACATGAGCAGAGTCACCAGGAATTAAATATATGTATCTGCTTCCATGTGAAATAGCTTTAAGCAGCGCTGGATTTAGGGTGGTGCAGGCAGTTACCCCACACAGGGTGCCGAGCCGAGGGAGCAAAGAAATTTGGCCTCGCTCAGGGTGCCATACTACCAAAGATTACCAAAGTCCACCTCTGGTATTAAGGTGTGTATCTGTGTGTGGCTGTGGCCCCACCCACGTTTGGCTGTGCCTCTGCCCACTAATGGAACTCTTAACAGTTTCCACCAGGATAACAGCTAACAGCTTTCCACCATGAACAGCCAATGAAGCTGAACATTGGAATATTGAGGGTGGATAAAAGAAAGTACTTCTTTGTTGTTGTTGTTGTTGTTGTTGTTGTTCAGTCGTTCAGTCGTGTCCGACTCTTTGTGACCCCATGGACCAGAGCACGCCAGGCACACCTATCTTTCACTGCCTCCCGCAGTTTGGCCAAACTCATGTTAGTAGCTTCGAGAACACTGTCCAACCATCTCATCCTCTGTCGTCCCCTTCTCCTTGTGCCCTCCATCTTTCCCAACATCAGGGTCTTTTCCAGGGAGTCTTCTCTTCTCATGAGGTGGCCAAAGTACTGGAGCCTCAGCTTCAGGATCTGTCCTTCCAGTGAGCACTCAGGGCTGATTTCTTTAAGGATGGATAAGTTTGGTCTTTTTGCAGTCCGTGGGACTCTCAAGAGTCTCCTCCAGCACCAGAACTCAAAAGCATCAATTCTTTACACAGCACAAAATTAAACTCTGGAACTTGCTCCCCAGGAGGCACTGGTGCCACCAACTTGGGTGGCTTTAGAAGAAGATGAGGAGAGGCCTACCAATGGTTGCTAACCACAATGGCTCTGCTTTGCCTCCATGGTCAGAGATGATAAGATAAGAAGATTTCTTTATTGTCATTGTACAAGTGCAACGAAATTGAATGCCATCCCATAAAAACAAGACAAAAAACACATTTTCAGCCACACATGCACATACATACACACCCATCACAACTCTCCAAGGTCATATTATCTGGTTACAGCATTTAAGATGGTTATAGCTCTGGGGTAGAAACTATTTTTTAATCTATTTGTTCTTGCTTTAATTGTTCTATATCTCTTGCCCGAAGGCAGTGGTGCAAAAAGACTGTATCCCGGATGAGATGGATCCTGTAAAATATTGTTTACTTTTTTAAGGCAGCGGGAACTGTATAGTTCTTCCAAAGATGGGAGAGGGTGACCAATAATCTTTCGGGCTGTGGTTATGACCTTCTGGAGTACCTTCCTCTCCATGGCTGTGCAACTGGAAAACCAAGCACAAATACAATATGTAAGAATGCTCTCTATGGAGCCTCGGTAGAAGGACACCAGCAGTCTCTCACTCAGATTGTTCTTCTTTAAAAGTCTGAGGAAATAAATTCTCTGCTGGGCCTTCTTTACCAGAGCAGTAGTATTTGCGCTCCAAGTCATACCCTGCTCGATAGTCACTCCCAAAAACTTGAATACAGCCACCCTCTCCACCCGGTCCCCGCCGATATACAGGGGCTGAATATCTGCCTTTTTTCCCTGTAAGAGGTGGCAATGGTTCTGAATTCCAGTTGCTGGAAACCACAGGAGAATAGAGGGCTCTAGAAACTCTATGAGAGTAGCTCTAGAAACCTCAGAGTGTTTTTTTGTGTTCTAGGAGCTGAAGGGAAAGCTGGGATGGCAGCAGTTGTGGATCCAGACCACTCCTGTGACTTGGAGAGCTTTGCAGAGGAAATGAAGAAGGCGCTGCCTGCTTACGCCCGTCCTGTTTTCCTGCGTCTGCTCTTGGAAGTGCACAAGACAAGTGAGTCTCCTTGACAGAGATACATAAGAAGCTTTAATCTGATTGCGAAATGTGGAGTTTTTCTTGGGACGTTTTTCAGAAGCCACATCAGTGTAAAACCCGTCTGTAAATAAATTGCACCTACAGAAAAGGAGACTCCTGTCTGCTCCACATGTGAGCTGTTAGTACTTTTCTGGAATGTAGTTCAGCACAAATGCATTTAATTAATACAATTTCTAACAAATAAGCCACAATATCGGCTTGCGTCAGCTGAACCTGGGTCATGGTTTGAAGGAAGAAAATGTCTAAATTCCCTGACAAATTATGATCGTTCAACAACACAATATGAAGGACAGGTTTGGAGAATGTAATATAATATAGCAATGTACTTACTATTTCATTTATTTATCTTATTTAATATAATACTAACAATATCCTTCACCCAACACTAAAACTGAGAGGCAACGAATTAGGAATTACATAAAGTACCAGATTAAAAAACAAAGAGAGTCTGTAAAAGCAGATTTAAAAGTAGAAATGCTTTGACTTGGCACTGAAAGGATTGGAGTGTTGGCCGGAGTCAAGCTTCTGAAGCCCATGTGCAAAAACACAGCTTGTTTGCCTGCTGGTGGTACTCAGAGAAGGGCCTCATCCTTGTGATCTCACTTACCGTAAGAAGGAATCCCTCCCAGCCCTACCTGGAGATACCAGGGACTGAACCCGGGGCCTTCTGCATGCAAAGCAGCTGCCTTACCACTGAGATAAAACTCTTCCCCCAGCCACCCTCACCTAACAGAAGCAGTAGCTGGCTATGAACCACCATTTTAGATTTCTTACAATGGGCCATTTTAACTTCCCACAATCATTGGAGTGGCACAATACAGCAGGCATTGTGGGACATATAATTGGTGGCTTTCAGACCCATCAGGCTTGGCATGGCTTCCTGGGACGCGTTGACAGTGGTGATCCCCGGCAGGACCATGGCAGCTGCCTGATTCCTGAAGTTGAGCCTGAATATTTGAAACAAAAGAAAAGTACTCTGCCCTGCCCAACATTTTATCTTTCTCTTGTTGCCTCCTGCTATCTGAATCTGTTCAGTTAATTTACTTATAACTAAGAACATGAGAAGGTTCTGCTGGGTCAGAACAAAGGTCTATGCGGTCCAGCATCCTGTTCTCACATTGGCCACCCAAATGCCCGTGGGAAACCTGCAAGAAGGCTTCGACCACAAGACCGCTTCCCCAACCCATGGCCTCCTCCATGTGCTGCATATTATAGTTTCTCCATGCCATCGCTTCTGCAAAGAAAACCTCCACCGTCCTTTCCACTGCTGTTCTCAGTCAAATCCCATTTGTGTCTTGTTTACACCTTGTTTTAAAATAATCTGTAAACATGTTCCAATCCTCGTTAAAGTCAGTCTGTTTTTTATGTCTAGTTTCTTTTGGGGAGAGTTACCTTAAACATCTTTTTTACCTTGTTATAGATCATCTCCCAAAAGTCTTTAGCCACTTTACTCATCCACCACATGTGATAAAATGAACATTCTGCTTCTTTACATTTCCAACAGATGGTTGGTGCAAATTTATACATCTTTGCCAACTTACTTGGTATCAGATACCACCTGTGTATCATTTTCATAAACTTTCCCCTCAAAGTATAACACGCTGTGAATTTCAGCCCAGATTTCCACAACTTTCCCCATGGTTCTGATTCTGTTTTATGCCCCATATCCCCAGCCCAATGGATCATAGCAGATTTAACCATTTCATATTTGGCTTCCCATTCTAACAATATCTTATCCATCCTCAATATCAGTTTTTCTCTATTGCGACACAGAACTACTTATAAAGCGGAAGGATGTGTGGACAGTTCGGTATAAATCCACCACTAATAACACACTAGGGACGCAGGTGGCGCTGTGGTCTAAACCACTGAGCCTAGGGCTTGCCGATCAGAAGGATGGCGGTTCGAATCCCCGCGATGGGGTGAGCTCCCGTTGCTCGGTCCCAGCTCCTGCCAACCTAGCAGTTCGAAAGCATGTCAAAGTGCAAGTAGATAAATAGGTACCACTATGGGGGAAGGTAAACGGCATTTCCATGTGCTGCTCTGGTTCACCAGAAGCAGCTTAGTCATGCTGGCCACATGACCTGGAAGCTGTACACCGGCTCCCTTGGCCAGTAAAGTGAGATGAGCACCGCGACTCCAGAGTCGTCCGCAACTGGACCTAATGGCCAGGGGTCCCTTTACCTTTACCTTTAAAAACACACTATTATTGCATCAGTGACATGCTGCAGAACAACACACAACACACCCACCCCCAAAAGCACCAATCTGGAGGGGCACAGAATGTCCTCCAAAACATCACACCTGCTCTCCACACACCTACACCCATCAACTGCTGCTAGAGGTACAGTAGCCGTCTCAGTAGGGCTGGTCCTGACGTCAGATAAGGCTCTGTAACTGGTGAACATATAGCATGACAGCAAGGGTACTGCTCCTGGCTCAGTGGCAGAGCATTTGCATCCCTGCCAGAAGCCCCAGAAAGCCACTGCGAATCAGTGTGGACAATGCTGAGCTGGTTCAGTAAAAGGCAGTTTCCTTCCTGTGCCCCTAGGCATACATTTCGTTACCCTACTTTTCGCTTTCCCTTTACAGTGAAGAGCTGAGGAGAAAACACAAGGACAACATCCCTTAACCACTTCTTCTTTTTCTTCTTCTTCCTGCCTCCCCTTCATCTACTCTGCTCTCAGGTACCTTCAAGTTCCAGAAAATGGACCTGCGTAAGGAGGGATATAATCCCAATGTGGTGAAGGACAAGCTTTATTTCCTGGAGCCCCGGCAGTGCCGCTACCTCCCGTTGAACGAGGACATCTTCGAGAGAATCCAATCTGGACAAATGAAGCTGTGAAACAGCCCCGGATCTTCTCCGTGACTTCTGTCCCTCTGTCTAGGGTAGGGTGGTGGGACTGGAGTTTGCATAGGAAGGGAAAAGCCAGTGATGGTTAGAGATTTAACAAAGGTAGGGGGGGGAGGCACAGCGAGTTGGCTTTTGGTTTCGTTTATGATTTGATCAATTTTTGTAGAAGACGATGGCCAGTGGCAGCCTTCCCCAACCTGGTGCCCTCCAGGAGTTTTGGACTATAACTCCCATTGTGAGGGAAGCTTGCCATATGGTTTGCAGGGGGGGGGCAGCTGGGGTGGGGGGCAGGTTGATGCATACCAAAGCATAGAAGCACTATGGCTTTATTTTCTACTTGGTTGGAACAGTGGCCATGCTGTTTCCTGTTCCTCTGGGATGAGCATGCTAGGTCAGTGTGTCAATTTCAAAGGCTCTGCCCTCCGGTTTCCCACGCCCCATCCACCGCTCGACATTTAAAACAATATCGCACCATTTTGAAAAGCCATGGCTCCCACCCCCACCCCCCCACAAAGAATTCTAGGAACTGAAGTTTGTTTAAGGTGTTGAGAGTTGCCAAGAGGCCGCCTATTCCCTTGCCAGAGCTGCAGTCCCTCTTCACAGAGCCACTGAGAGCCATTGGTTAAGAGTGGTAGACTCATAATCCGGTGAACCGGGTTCGCTTCCCCGCTCTTCCCCATGCAGCTGCTGGGTGACCTTGGGCTAGTCACACTTCTCTGAAGTCTCTCAGCCCCACTCACCTCACAGGAGTGTTTGTTGGGAGGAAGGGAAAGGAGAATGTGAGCCGCTTGGAGACTCCTTCGGGTAGCCGCTTGGAGACTCCTTCGGGTAGTGATCAAGCGGGATATCAAATCCAAACTCTTCTTCTACATCACAGGGAACTCTGGGAATTATAGCTCTGTGAAGGGGGTGGGCCTCCTAACAACTTTCAGGACCCTTAGCAAACTACAGCTCCCAGGATTCTTTGGGGGGAAGCAATGACAGTTAAAAGTGGAACGTACTGTTTTAAATCTATAGTGCGGACGAGGCCCTGATCTTCCTTTGCCCCTTTTCTGTGTTTCCCCATAGGACCCACAAGGGCTGCACTGCTTCATTACGCCTCTAGGTGGTGCCATGGTGCTTTCTTTCTCCACCACGTCTGGGTACTCTGGGTTCAGTGGAGCCCCTCTGCCTTCTGGGGTCCACCTTTGATCCTCCTCCCTTGCCAAGGTTGTGGTTATAATTTTTTTTATGAAGAGAGATTGTCTCTCTCTTGTGACTGCATTGTCCCTAGTTTGCGGAGTGGGCAGGAAGGGCACAGTGACTCAACTTATTCCAGGTATATGCGTGGTGTGTTTGGTTTGGTTTTACTTTCACAAATGGATGTTTATTTGTATGTATGTGGGGGTTTTCTTTCCCTTTTCTTTTTTTGTTGTTGCAATTTATTACAAGTTCCATTTTGTTTTTAAAGAAACAGAAAAAGGGTTAACGGCAAGCTTGCGATTCTGCGCACCGTACAAGCTGGTTGGCTTTTCATTCTTTTCTTCTTCTTTTTTGTACAGTAGTCTGGCCAACAGCATCTCATTCTGTGACTCACGTATGAACACAGACGTCTTCATTCCACTTCTCCTATAGGGGTGGGGGAGCTTTAAAAGGGCCAGAGGCAAAAAATTCTCCTTCATCCGTGTGCTCAGCAGTTGTGTGTCGGGGTGAATCCCACCTGTTTCTTAAGTTTTGCTAGGTGTGGCCTTCCCACCTCCTGCATTCTCAGAAAGGTGTGCGCTCGCCCCCCGCACTTCAAATTGCTCTTAAGTGATTTTCACGAACAAAGATACAGGGGCATGTTGGTTGCTTGGCTTCCTCAAGCCCGCCACTGACAACGGCACAGTGTACTGTCAGGATGGCACCAGGGTGCATGTGCAAATAAGACCCCATGAATGCATCCCTGTTCCAGAGGAGCAGGTACATGGCACTTGTGGGTTGTTCATTTTATATGCATGGGGACAAGGGGGCCTGGTACCAGTTGCCCAAGGCAGTCCAGAAAGCTCAGGGCCAACACAGGTTCCATTTAATTCCTTGTGTCACAGGGTGGAGCCTTGCCTGATATGAAGGCCTGTTTGGGTGTGAGCCAGGTGATCCCATTCGTGCTATGATTCTGTCTCTCTACTTAGCCATAGAACTGAATGGCAGGACCCTTGCTGGGAAAAAGGAAGCCCAGCCTCATCTCACTAGCGCCTATCAGAAGCGTCAGTCCAAATGATTGATGAGTGCTTAAATTCTTCCGCTATGTGCAATGTTTGCACACGTGCTATGAGTTACTGCGCACCTGTTTGGGAAAGGCCACAGCCCAGCTGCAGAGCATGTGCTTTTGCATATAGAGACAAAGGTTGCTGCTTCAGTCCCTGGCAGGGCTGGAGAGAATCTCTGCTTGAGACCTTGGAGGAGTTTGCTGGCCACACTGGGCTTGGGTGGAGCAATGCTTCGACTTCACACAAGACAGCTCCTTATCTTTGCGCAAGGGTGTGCATTGGTGCCATCTGGGCAGGACTCTGGGGAAGGGATCTAAGGACCCGCTCAGCAGGGCTGGCTTACCATATCTTGAAGTAAGTTCCTCCAGTCTAAAATTACCTAAATGTAGAAGGATGGGAGAATAATCTCAGAGTTTGTAGCGACCCAGGAGTTCTTGGATCTAGTGCTATCCTGCAAGGCAAAAGCATCCATAAGAAGCGTCTGCTCAGCTTCCCTTTAGCGACCTCCAAGGCAGGGGGCGGGGAGCCTGTGGACTGCCAGGTGTCTTCCAACTACGGCTTGCTCTCTTGCTGCAGGCTGCTTTTGGGACTTCAGCTGGCCATTTGCCAGTTTTAATGCCAAAGTCCTTGCCCATATTTTTTTTTTTAATAGAAAAAACACCTCTCTTGTTTGTGAGTTGGGTAATTGTCTTGGAAGCCGTAAATCAGAAAGGGGGGGGGGGACTGTAACCAAATGGCATGCAGAAGGCATGCAATCCTGGCCATTGCCAGGTAGAGCTGGGAGAGACTCCTGTCCAAAAACCCAGAGAGACGCTGCCAGTCAGTGTCGCCAGTACTGAGCTAGATGGACTATTTGTCCGACTCTGTATAAGGCAGCTTCTTGTGTTCCCACTGCCATCAGCCCAGGGTGGTATCCAACTGGGTTCTGCTCAGAGTAGTCCGATGGAAA
>OFHU01000497.1:0-16312 GCA_900245905.1 Lacerta viridis
TTCTGCCAAGGCACTCAAGGTGGTTTACAATTTTAAAGTACTGAGGCAAATGATCTAACATGCAAATTTGGCAGGAGGCAATAGTCCTGCTGTAGCATTCCCTGATGTTGTCTGTGCCTGCCTCTCTAACATGTTTCTTCCTCCTCACAGGGCAGATGGTGTCCACTGGCCCTTTGAGGGTGGCAAGAAGAGGACACTCATCTTAGCAAACATCCTCTCCAAACATATATTTGCCACTTAACCGTAATGCAGGGCCATTGGCAGTGTACAGTTAGCAGCAAAGAGGATGTTTAATCCTTCCCCTTACAGGTGTTCTTCCAAGCCCTTCATTTGTGTCCCCAGCCATGCCCATATCCCAGTCAGCATGGCCCATGAGAAGCATTTTGGTGGAAAACTAGAGGAAAGAGTTAAGCCACCCTCCCAAGTCTTCTCAACAGAGAGCCTCCACTCCCACATCACCCTTGTGAAGCCAACACCCATATGGGAACTTCTTTGCCTCGAAATTGTGTCATTCTGCCCTGGCAGAGCTGCAGAATTGGCACCCCTGAAATGTTTACCCTTGCATACCTTCCATACATTTGTACATTTATAAATAAATAGCTGATTAAACAATAAGCCAATTCATGTTTATTCTCATCTCCAAAAGAAAGTGAGCCCACACAGGCTTCCTGGAACTTACCATTGCTCTGCCATGCCACCAACTCAATCATCTTGCTTGTTTCCCCATTTCTGCAAGAGCCTATACAGCTTCCTCTGTTGTGCACCAGCTGCCTCTAACTAGCGCCTTTGTTACACGTGGAGTGTGTGAGCCACTGTTCTCACCCTGCCCTTTCTATTATACCAGCTAATAAACAGAGAATGGATAGAGGGAGGGGTGGTGGTGCTGTAATAAAAGACAGGACTGCATGCAGCTGTGCCCACAACTACTAGCTTTAGTCATGATGAATGCTTTTTGAGCTCTGGCAATGAATTTGTCTTCGTAACAACAGAGCAGTAGGCATCTTTTAAGCAATCCTTTGTATTATTTTCTTTACTGCTTTAAAGTTTAGGCTGGTGGCCCAGAACATAATGAACACATGTTTCTAGGTGACAACAGAGTGACACATTATTGCCTGTTTTCTGGACAGCAACAAGACCCCAGAGGGGAAGCTGGAGGGCATCAGTTCTTAGGCTGCCATAGACCTTGGCTATTATCATCTGAAATCTATGCAGATCTACTCTGGAGTAATTTATGTGTTATTCAATGGACCTGCCTTCCAAGAAAAGTACAGAGAATTGAAGCAGTGAAGCTCAATTCAACATGTGAAAAAGTCCCAGTTTGCTTACTGAGGCTTAGTCCTTTGGAGGTGAGCACTCTAGTGCTCACATAATGGGAAACAGGGAAGGAGGGAATAATGAAATCCTTAAACTCAATCCTTTGTACCCCATGATTTAAGTCACATTGTGCTCCCCAAGCCCCTTCATGGATCACTGCCTTGTTGTGGCAAAGGGGCTTGAATAACTCAGGGAAGCTATGGACAGGTGATAGTGAAGAGTTTTGACCAAACGTGCTCCACCTGGAAGAGGAACCGGCAAGCTACTCCAGTATCCCTGCCAAGAAAACTCCATGGACAAAGACAACAGGCATATAAAAGTTATGACGCTGGAAGATGAGCCCCTCAGGTCGGAAGGCATCCAACATGCTACTGAGGAAGAGCGGAGGACAAGTACAAGTAGATTCAGAGCTGATGAAGCGGCTGGGCCAAAGCCGAAAGGTCGCTCAGTTGCGGATATGCCTGGAAGCGAAAGGAAAGTCCAATGCTGTAAAGAAAAGTATTGCATAGGAACCTGGAATGTAAGAACCATGAACCTTGGTAAGCTGGATGTGGTCAAAAATGAGATGGCAAGAATAAACATTGACATCCTGGGCATCAGTGAACTAAAATGGACAGGAATGGGAATTCAGTTCAATGATTATCATATCTACTACTGTGGGCAGGAATCCTGTAAAAGAAATGGATTTAAGGATTTAGATTTGGTGAAGAGTGCCTGAAGAACTATGGATGGAGGCTCAGACATTATACAGGAGGCAGCAACGAAAACCATCCCAATGAAAAGGAAATGCAAGAAAGCAAAGTGGCTGTCCAATGAGGCCTTACAAATAGCAGGGGAGAGAAGGCAAGCAAAATGCGAGGGAGATAGTGAAAGATACAGGAAATTGAATGCAGATTTCCAAAAAATAGCAAGGAGAGACAAGAGGGCCTTCTTAAACGAGCAATGCAAAGAAATAGAGGAAAACAACAGAATGGGAAAAACCAGAGATCTGTTCAAGAAAATTGGAGATATGAAAGGAACATTTCATCCAAAGATTACCATAATAAAGGACAAAAGTGGAAGGACCTAACAGAAGCAGAAGACATCAAGAAGAGGTGGCAAGAATACACAGAGGAATTATACCAGAAAGATATGGAGGCTCGTACAGGTAGTGTGGTTGCTGACCTTGAGCCAGACATCCTGGAGAGTGAAGTCAAATAGGCTAGAGAGTTAATGCTAACAACAAGGCCATGGAAGTGATAAATATTCCAGAATGCCTATTTCTAAATTTTAAAAACGATGCTGTTAATGTCACTCTCAATTGCCAGCATTGTTTGGAAAACTCAGCAGTGCCAGAGGATGGAGAAGATCAGTGTACGTGTGCCATCCCAAAGAACAGTGCCTCAAGATGTGTCCAACAAACCGCCCAATTGCACTCATTTCACACGCTAGCAAGTTATTATGTTAAAATTCGACAAACAGGCTTAAGCAATATGTGGACTGAGAACTCCCAGAAGTGCAGCTGGACATTCGAAGGGGTAAGAGGAACAAGAATCAAATTGCAAACATGCACTGAATTATGGAGTAATCCTAGAGCTTCCAGAAAAACATTACTTATGCTTAATTGACTCGAAAAAGCATTTGACTGTGTCGACCACAGCATGACTATAGTAAGTTCTTAAAGAAATGGGAGTGTTGTCACCTCATTGTCTCCTGAGAAATCTCTATGTGAGAAGCTACAGTTAGAACTGGATATGGAACAACTGATTGGTTCAAAATTGGGAAAGGAGTACGACAAGGCTGTATATTGTCTCCCTGCTTATTTAACTTATATGCAGAATTCATCATGTGAAAGGCTGGACTGGATGAATCCCAAACCGGAATTAAGATTGCCGGAAGAAATATCAACAACCTCAGATATGCTGATGACACAACCTTGATGGCAGAAAGTGAGGAGGAATTAAAGAACCTTTAATGAGGGTGAAAGAGGAGAGCGCAAAATATGGTCTGAAGCTCAACAAAAAAAACTAAGATCATGGCCACTGGTCCCATCACCTCCTGGCAAATAGAAGGGGAAGAAATGGAGCAGTGAGAGATTTTACTTTCTTGGGCTCCATGATCACTGCAGATGGTGACAGCAGTCAGAAAAAAAGACGCCTGCTTCTTGGGAGAAAAGCAATGACAAACCTAGACAGCATCTTAAAAAGCAGAGACATCACCTTGCTGACAAAGGTCCATATAGTTAAAGCTATGGTTTTCCCAGTAATAATGTATTACTGGGAAAACCATAGCTTTAACTTTTTAGATTGAGGGCACAATTGAGGGCACAATTAGAAGATTGAGGGCACAATTAGAAGGGGACAACAGAGGAGAAGATGATTGGACAGTGTTCTTGAAGTTACCAACATGAGTCTGACCAAACTGGCATGCTCTGGTCCATGGGGTCACGAAGAGTCAGACACAACTAAATGACTAAACAACAACAACAAAGAAAACACCACCACACTTTACCACAAATGTGGTCAGCAGTGGCAGCAGCCTTGTAAAACTAGTAGCTGGGCTTCCCCTTGTTTAACTATATATTTAAATATGAATTTCCATGCATATGTATTTATTTTAAAAATAACAAATGTGAGATTCTATCTAATACTAGTCCTGCTCAGCATAGACCTACTTAAATTAATTAATGAACTTAGGTATACCTGAAGGAGCGTCTCCACCCCCAGTGTTCTGCCCAGACACTGAGATCCAGTGCCAAGGGCCTTCTGGCAGTTTCCTCACTGCGAGAAGCCAAGTTACAGGGAACCAGGCAGAGGGCCTTCTTGTGGTGTGCATGCCCTGTGGAAACGGTGTCGCCGAAATGGTCATTAAGAGATTAGAAACATCTAAGGCAGCACTGTTTAGGAAGTGTTTAGTGTTTGTGTAATGTATGGTGTTGTTCTCCGCTCCTCCACATGCAGCTGCTGGGTGACCTTGGGCTAGTCACACTTCTTTGAAGTCTCTCAGCCCACTCACCTCACAGAGTGTTTGTTGTGTGGGGGAAGGGAAAGGAGAATGTTAGCGCTTTGAGACTCCTTCGGGTAGTGTACAGCAGGATATCAATCTAAACTCTTCTTCTTTCTTTTTGGAACCGCCCATATAATAAATTATTATTATTATTATTATTATTATTATTATTATTATTATTATTATTAAAAATTGGGTTTATTCTGACTAAAACTTATTTGGCTGCAACCCTTGCAAATTAATGTTGAAACAGGATGCAACAGTATCAGATGTTATGGTGGAACAGTAACACTCATCTGACTACATAAAGAGAGAAGGGAATTGCCCCCGAGAAGGATTTGGTGGGAAACTAGAGGAAAGAGTTAAGTCATCCTCTCAGGTCTTCCCAACAGAGAGCCTCCACTCTCACATCAGCCTTGCAGAATATCTTTGGGAGACAGAAAGGCTAAGGAGTAAATCCTGAAGTGGAGTCCCTAAGGTGGTTGAATAGCATCTTGCATGCCTCATTCTGGCAACTCCTGCAGTCAAGCTGGTATAAAATGTAATGCTCTTCTTTCCTTTGGACCACAACAGTGAGGCCAAGAGGGGGCTTGTCATCTGGGAAGCCCAGACCTCCACACACACTGCCCAGGCTTGCATCCTGGGGAGATCACTTAAGTGCTGCTAGTACAGTAGTTTGACTTCACCCCTGGAGGTGCAGTCCATTGTCTCTCAAGACAGACGAATGCCAACAATATATATAAAAGAGCAAGAAGGCTTTGCCCTATTAATGATATGATCTCTTTCCTACACACTGCAGTGACTGGAATATCTATCTCTGTCCCATTTTCAGACCTTCTTTAATTTGGCAGCACAAGGCTGAAGCCAATTGTAAATGTGAGCATCTACTATTCCCAGGATCAGATAAATAAGCTGGAGAGATCTTTAAAATGCACATTAAAAAGATACCCCAAATGCAGCTCAGCACTCCACGATGCCATCCTTTCATATGGGTCTGTTCTGCTCTCCCGAGTCATACCTTTTTATTCTTAATAAGCCCCCTCTCAAGAACAGCATCACAGAGGTGGAAAAGGTTCTGAGAGGCAGCAAAGAAAAATCATCATAGGGCTGGAGAACTTTTCCTATGAAGAGATCAACTGTTTTGTGGCTATTTTTAGTTAAGACAACTACGGAGGATGTTATAGAGGTTTGTAAAATTATGGAGAAAGTGGACTGAGAGGATTTTTTTTTTTAAAAAAGCACTGAGCAAAAGCTAGCTCTCAAAATTTCCCATCCTATTTGGAAATGGTGGAGCCAGTTCAGATATTCAATTATGTTTCACTGGGGTGTTAGTTTCTGGGATGGAGTCAGTAGCCACATAATTTTTACCTTTTCCTTTCTGTTCCTTCTTTTCCTTGCTTATAAATACCAGTTGGTGGGGAACAGCAAAGCCATTGCATTCATGTTGGCAATGTATGGAAGTGAGAGCTGGACCATAAAGAAGACTGATCGCCGAAGAATTGATGCTTTGAATTATGGTGCTGGAGGAGACTCTTGAGAGTCCCATGGACTGCAAGAAGATCAAACTATCCATCTTAAGGAAATCAGCCCTGAGTGCTCACTGGAAGGACAGATCCTGAAGCTGAGGCTCCAGTACTTTGGCCACCTCATGAGAAGAGAAGACTCCCTGGAAAAGACCCTGATGTTGGGAAAGATGGAGGGCACAAGGAGAAGGGGACGACAGAGGATGAGATGGTTGGACAGTGTTCTCGAAGCGACTGCATGAGTTTGGCCAAACTGCGGGAGAGTGGAGGATAGGGGTGCCTGGCATACTCTGGTCCATGGGGTCACGAAGAGTCGGACACGACTGAACAACAACAGCAAAGCCATTGCATTCATGTTTCACTTGCTTGTATGCTCACCAAAGGCATCTAAGCTGGCCACCATGGGAAAGACAATGCTGGATGAGATAGATCCTTTGTTCTGATCTGTTGGGGCTCTTCTTGGGTTCTTTAAAAAGAGGGACTGTGGACCCCAAACCAAGGTGGGGGCAATTGCAGCTCTCCAGGCCTTTCTGGCCTTTGGAACTGTTTTCAGAATCCATACACTTTATTGCTTTTGCCTGAATAGGCAGCTGCTCCAGCCTTGTAGCAGCCTTGTTGCTCCACCCCTGGCTGCCCATTTCTGCTCCTTTCTGCACCATTAGGGCTCTTCCTATGCAGGTATGTTTTGATGGAGAATGGCTGGAAACCACAATTGCTGCTGAAGCAACAGATGCCCGTTTAATGCTTGTTGCTGTGTCTTAAATAGAACATGAGAAACGTGGGCTGTCACCAGAGCTCCAGAGCCAGGGGTCACCTCTCACCTTTGGTATTAAGTGCAAACAAATCTAACCCTTTTAGACAGTAATTTCTGGAGCTGCTGTGTAATTAAAGTCAGATTTGCTAAATATATAACAGTGTCATACGGAGGGGGGAATGCAGCATTTGTTAAAGATGATGATTATTTTTAAAAAATACATGCTTAGTGGTTAGAAAGCACAGCTTGAAGGAGCACACACCTGACCTTCATTTACCATACGGAAAAGCTGCCTTCTGATGCTGTAAACAACAAGAACAGAATCAGTGTTTAAAGTCAGACTGAGCCAAGATGGTGGGGGCACTTTTCATTGTCAGCATCATGAAAAAGTGTGTGTGCATGTCTGTGTGTGTCCACTCCCCTGGCAATTTTTCAGGTGCCGTATGGAAAGGGAACATAAGTTTTCACCCATCACAAATGAGGTCAATGTTTCATGAAGCATGCTTTCATTTATTAAAAAATTATCCCACTCACTTGCCCTCCAGCATTCCCATTGTAGTTGGGACTTACATGTTTTTTCAGAGCCTTGTTTTTGAAGAAAACTCTACCCCCCACAAAAAATAAATCAGTATTCTGAATGTCTCTACCCCTAGTGTGACCCATTAATGCACAGACATATCCCCATGTTCACCCATGAAATATTAGAAGATATGCATTCTATTACACAGAATCAGAATGATGTCATACAAATAATAGCCTTTGTTATGTACTGAGCTGAATGCAACCTCCCGGGCAGAACTGGAACTTAGAGGGGAGGGGTGTTATGTACTGAGCTGACCGCCACACACAGCACCGCAGCACTGCCACCTGCCACACCACTGCCTCGCACCGTGTATCCAGGCTTTAGCTCCGGGACCCAAGAAACCCAGAATGGCAACCGACAGCAGCTTCTCACCATTCAACCCAGCATCAGGAGACTGGGAAGGGTACACCACCCATTCTACCTTCCTCCTAGAAGCTAAAGGGGTCACCAACGATGCCAAGAAGAGGGCAGCATTCTTCAGTCTGCAGAGAGGAGGCATTCGAAATCGCCCGGGCTCTCCTTGCGCCTGAAGACGCCGCTACTGTTTCTTACAAAACAATAATGGAACAGCTGAAGGGGCACTTCTTGTCGCAGCCCTCAGTGGTAGCTCATCAAAATGCCTTCTACATAAAGCGGCAAAACAGGGGAGGCAGAATCATTAAGTACAGAGGGGACCCCCAAGGCCGAAAGGACACCAGAACCATAGCCGCAACTGAGCGAGCCGGTTGTGCCAGGCCAAACAGCCCCATCACAGCCAGCAGCCTCAGAACACGAGCCAGAACCAGAACCCCTGACCAAGGAACACCTCAGGCTGCAACATATATGTAGGCAGCTGGCGTACCTTGAGGACTACAAATGCAACTTCCCGGGCAGGACTGGAACTTAGAGGGGAGGGGTGTTATGTACTGAGCTGAATCCTAAAACAATAGGTTCCAGAATACAGCAGTTGATTGGTCTGCAGGAGCCACCCAATCCAGCTCCAGGTGGAAGTGAATCAGCAACCTGATTCGCCTGTAAGAGCATCCAATCAGGCTCCTAGATGAAGTGAATCAGCAACCTGATTGGCCTGCAGGAGCATGATGTTTCACAAAATCTTTCTGGAAATCTCATTACCCCAGTCTCATTTGTCAGCCAGAATGTAGGCACAGAGGAGAAGAAACCAGTCAAACCCATGCCACCTTTCCAGTGGAAGAACAGCAATATCTAGTTCCTGATATCACTCCTAACATCCTGAAAAAACTCCCAGCAACCCTAAATAAGGACACCTTAAGGTTGATCCACTGAAAACAAGCTCTTCCAAGGAATCAGACTCTCCTCATTCTCCAGTGTCCAGTGTCCACTCATAGGGTGAGAAGTCACAGAAAATCAGAGAGCTGTGTAAGCTGTCATCTAGTTCTCCCTTCTGCAATGCAAGAATCTCCACTAAAGCATCTGTAACAGATGGTTATCCAACATCTGATTAAAAACCTCCAAGGAGGTAGAGTCCACCACCTTCTGGGGGAATCCATTCCACTGCTGAATAGCTCTTATTAGCGGAAAGTTCTTCCTGGTGTTTATTTAGAATCTCTTTTCTTGTAACTTGAAGCCATTGGTTCTAGTCCTACCCCCCTTCTACCTCTTATTTCCTTCTGTATCCTTTTGCAGAGTGGCCAAGAATATACAGTGCTCAAAACAATTTTCCAACAGCTTTTCTGGTTAATTTCCATTGCTATGAATGCCAGAAGGGAATATTTCAGAAAGACCAGATCTTTCCCACTCTTAAAAAAAGAAAAGGCAAATTACCCACAGTAATGCAATTTCTTATTTTGCCTTAGTTGTTACATAAAGCATAGAAGACCAATGACAAATCAAATTGTGCCCTTCCGGGTGCTTAATAAGTAAAGCCACAAGGGAAATGATAATTTTGTACATTTTACCAAGGCAGCTAAAAATGGCTGGTTGATACTCCTGCCTGCCTGCCTGTAGTTAGAAACTTCATTATTATCATTGGACACCAGGAATAATGCAGAATGACAGAGTGTTAGTTGCAAGCGCTGTTAAAAACTTCCCCTCTCTCCTAACCTCCATTAGTCCCAACCACCGATACTGCTGCATCCTCATTTCATTAGACAATTGCCAAAGAGAACATCGCTAATGAGTGATGCAATTGCTAAACACCGGGAGCAGCAAAGTTTGATTAGTTTTATAAAGAGAGCTGATGAGTTGTCCTAAGCATGGCATTAATGTCGCACAAGGCAAAGTCATTTCTCCACTTTTCCTTGCTTGTCTCATTGATGATGGAAGAGGGAAATAATGAGTTAGGTGATGGGGTGCTTCCTATATGAGAATGCCTTAAGGAGTCCCTAATTCCAGCTCCTGCTGGTTTGTTAGCTATGACTGCTCTTGGACAGAGCTGACTTGGCCACTGTTCCCCATGCTCTAGTAAGCTCCAGGTTGAACTATTGCAATGCTCTCTATGTGGGGTTGGCTTTGAACACAAGTTGGAAACTTCAGTTGGTCCAAAATTCAGGGACCAGATTGCTTAGCTGGGGTTCCATTTAGAACTTCTGTGCATTAAAGCAGCTGCACTGCTTGCCAATCAGGACCAATTCAAGGTGCTCACATTAGTATTTAAAGCTGCAAATAACTTAGGCCCCAAATAGCTGAAAAACCATCTCCATCTGTACCACCCTTCATGAATCTGCAGAGGCGGCGCTCTTGGTAGTTCCATCACCTCTGAAGTGTGAGGAATGGTAGCTTGAGAAAGGGGTTCTCTATGGCAGTATCTAACTACTGGAGCTTCTTCCCTACAAAGATGTATCTAGTATGTTCATTATACAGCTTTCACCATATGCTGAAGACTTCACCCCCTTAACCTTGACCTTTGACAAATCAGAATTTCGTTTTATAGGACCCACCTCATTTATTAAACTTATACTCTGTTTCATTTGGAATGGTTTTATTTGTTTTATCATTGTAACACCATTATATGCTTTTATAATTGTGGATTATACTTGTAACCTGCCCTGGGAACTTATGGTGAAGGGCAGGTAATATATCTTATAAATATATAAATAAGCTCAGCTGGAGCAAGGACATTGAAAATGCACCTCTGATTTATAATTTATCTTGAAGAATCAAAGGAAGGAGCATAAAAAACTAGTGGCAAAAACAGGGGTGAGAAACATGTGGCTGACCTGATGTTGCTGGAGTCCAGCTCTCATCAGCGCCAACTAGAATGGCCAATGGTCAGGAACTGGGGAAGCTATAATTCAAGAGCAACTAGAATGTTTCCCATCCCTAGGCTAAAAAATGGGTTCTAGCACCTGTTGTTATCTGCCCTCAATCAAAGACAGCTGACTCCACAACTAATGACCCAGACTTTCCACACTGACTGAAGACTTGGGGGAGCAGGCAGGGTCCCTACAGCCAAACCTGAAGACTCCAAGAGTTTAGGGGGAATAGTTTGTAGGCTGCCTTGATAGGATCCTCTTGGGGTAAGTTCCTGTTCAACTGCCAGCAGAAGAGCCCCCTGACAATAGGCTGAGGGAGAAGTCAAAGCAGGCTCCAGCACTAAAGAGAGAGGGCACTTAAAGGTTCAAGTCTCAGGTCAATGATGAAGTTTGCAAATCAAGTCACTATGTGACTCCAAAGTAAATGACTCCTTATCCCTCCTTACCTGGCACACAAACAACCACTCATTTCTGTAACTCCTAATCCCAACTAGAAGACAGTCATGTATGAAAGGCATATAATAACTACGTGAAAGAAAGTTGGCAGGGAGAAACAGATCAAAAGCAGCTGAAACTGGTTTTCTCCTCTTGCTCACACACTCAGTTCCCTATCTGTCCCACCTCCCATGCAAATCATATAAATTCTGGCTAGCTCTTTAGGTTTGCATGTGTGAGAGAGAATGTGCATGTATGCACGCACGCACACACAAACTAAAAGAATTGTATAAAGCAGGAGTGGAATCAGAGCTAAGCCTCATGCACAAAGGCTGCAATTGATGAACCATTACATGGGAGCAAGTCCAGTTTGACTCAGGAGGTGGGCAATAATGTTTGAGTCAGCACTTATTTGGAACTGAGCCACAGTTCAAACCAGGATGGTTGACATACATAAGATTGGATTCAAGAATGGGTGAAGGTTCTTCTCTGGTAGAAATCTGAATCATAACATACTGGAGGTAGCTGCAGCACAAAAGAAGGCTGCTTAGATAACAGAACTCTGCAGAATGTGCATGCACGACTATTTCTGGATAGACAAAAATAGCTACCTGTCTAGGTCTTCTATCTACATGAAACACAACCTGCCAAACAGGCCAGGTATAGCAAAATATATTCATAGGGTTTCTAAGATGACTACAAAGTAGAATTTCCTTCTTTTATATAATTTTGTACTCCATTTTTAAGAGGAAACGAAATTAAGCAGGGTCCATGTGTGACAAAGGTATCTGCTTTTTTCTTTTTATCCAAGTGGGACCACCTATGGTATCCAGGTTTCCAATAGCCCTGCATGATATCACTTTGTTCACCATTTAATGATTAACAAAATGATGCAAGGTACATTTCAACTACATCCACGCTTCTCATCTGTATACAACTGTATATTCCTACCATTAACATTGTTCAATCATTTGTTTATTCATTCATCATCAATATAATTTATCACACATGTTATTTATGAACACCCACCTTGCCTTTGCCTTCACCCAAAATGAAAGCAATACCCAACCTGGTGATAACATGATAAATGATGTAAGGAGGGAGCTGCAGCCCAGGATAGGAAAAGAGGTGGTAAGGGGAACATCTAGCTACTTTAAATGCATTCAAATCTCCAGGGTCTGATATGGTGCACCCAAGGGTATTAAAGGAGCTTGTGGATGTAATCTCAGAAGGGGGAGGAGGTAAGCTTTCCCAATTCCCCTTTCCCTTAAAGTGCACTCCCCAACAACCTCACGCATTGTTCCAGCTAAAAGTGGGCAAATCTGTCAATTTTTGTTTCATTAACCTTCTCACTTTTTCAGTTTTCAATTCAGTCCTCCACATGTCTGCATCAGTTTGTGATCCTTTTTAAAATAACTGATTTCCACATGAAAATTCATCAGCATTCCAATGTAAATTTCTCCCGATATGAACAAATTAAGAGGGTTCACTTTTAAAATGTGAACTGAACTGAACTGAACTTCTCCACCATCACTACCATGTTATCAGAGGCAGGGGTACAGTGAGTTCAATGAACAAAAAAAAAAAGGAATCCATAATCCCAAAATCCTCTTGCTTATCCTCCAATAAGTGTCCCATGAATGGGGTTCTACTAGCAGCAAGTCTGGATTCAACACAATGGCATTTACTTTCGAGCAGACATGTTTGTGTTGTCAATCCTTCTCCACACAGCTCCATGCCCCCCCATCTGTTTTAGCTGTCTTGCTCACACATATCCCCACCGCCCAAAAAATTATTCCACTCTCAGTTTACATACATGCACCCTCACATTCCCATCCAGCATATACAGATCCTTCTACTAGGGTTGCCATATTTCAAAAAGTAAAAACCTGGACACCCCCAAGTTGTTGAGGTTTTGTTTGTTTGTTTGTTTGTTTGTTGTTTTTACAAAAATGCTGAAAAAGCAAACAAATACGGTTTTTCAATCGACTTGTCTAAGATCCGGGACAAAGCGCCACCTTTTGGAAATCCCCCCTCTACGGCAATTCCTCCTTTTCCCCAGTAATGTCCAGGAAAATCTGGATGTGTGGCAGCCCTACTTCTATGCTTTGTCCTGTGTGACAGATTGCTATCATTCTATATACAGGTAGAGTCTATTATGTTTGTCTTGATTATGGGTTGTGGAAATAAACTTCACTTAATTATGCATAGGGACAAATGATCAAATGAAGCCTATGAATATCCTAATAGAAGTCTTTTATCTTCAAACCTGCCACCCTGTGAACTGCCTAGGTTTCTGCCTTGGCCAAAAGGGCTGGGCATGATGTTCTCATTCTGTTCACCTTTTGATTTCAGGGAATCAAAGGTGTCCTGTTGAGCAGCATTCTGTGAATGAGAATAAGGTCCTGAATAAATTGCTCACAAAATCCATGCCAAGCTAAGCCCTTGATGGCTCCCAACGGCCACATATGCCTTTAACACAAAACTAGGCAATGCTCTGCCGACCTTATGGATCCATCACCTCTTCCTAAATAGGTCAGCAGAGAACACTCTGCTTTCCTTCTCCCAAATGTAGACTAAACAGTGCATCATCCCTGCCATGCAAATAAACATAATAATTGCAGTAGAGCTACTGAACGTCTTCCTAAGAAAGGCACTTTGACCTGTAAGATTTAAAAGGAGGTTTATATATATATTCATTTTATTTAATTTTATGCTAGCACAGCATCTCACTTATTAACTATCTCAAAGCTGACCCAGTACAGATGTTTCAAGTAAAAGGGTGTGGTGATACAGGATCAGAGCCAAAATCCCCCAAAGGAGAAAATGAAGGGACTCCTCCTGATGACAGGAAGTCAGAGATAGGACAATCAATCTGTGAGGGAAGCCCAGTGGGGAAAGTAGCCAGCTGACAGAATTCCATTGGCTTGCCTTCTCTCGACCTCTTTTCAGAACAGATCAATGTGAGTCTAGAATAATAATACTATCTTCAGTTCCTTCGCCACCTCCTCCTAATTTCCGAAGTATTCTACTAGCTTCAAGTAGTATCCTTTCAATAAAGACTCTGCAGATGCTCAGAAACTCTTTCATGTGTAGTCCCCCCATCTTAAAAGCGGAATCTGTACCAAAATGCTATGGCAGGGATGACGGGAATGTTTTTTTTTTCCAGACTGGGGGCCACATTGCCTCCTGGGCAACTTTCCAAGGGCCATGTGCCAAGGCTGGGCAGGGGCAGAGGCAAATCTGGGCAAAGCAACAAATTCAAAATGTTACCTTTGCAGTTTACACATACACACAACACTCTATCCTCCACCCAGCCATGAAAGAGTCATTAGCAGAACAAGGGCACATCCCAGCTAGGCACAGACATTCAGTATGTGGAGCAGTGTCAGTAAGAGGTGTGGGCTGGGGAGAATATTGAGAGCTAAATACAGGGATGGGGGAGCCATTTGGGCCCTGGAGCTGAGTTTTCCCATCCCTTTGTTACCTTATGGTGTCCTTGTTCAGGGTTCTAGCCGGCCATTCCATGCTGTCCCCCTGCATTTTCCACCCCACCCCACAACAGACACTCAGCATTCTGTGGCCAGTTCAGTTCCGTCCTCATTGGGCTATGGATTTGCCTCCCTTCATATACTCTTCCCCATAAAATATTTGGTAAACTTTGCTGATACCTCCCTTTTGTGCATGGGTGGTGGTATTTTGCCAACATTAGGACTGGCATTCAGAGCATAAGTTCAGAATGCCTAAAGCACAGGTGCAATGTAGCTTGGTTACAGATTCCTTCTGCCATGACCGTTGGCCAAAGGTTTCCCATTCCTTACCTAAAGGACTGTATCCTGTACCAACCCAGACCTTAAGATAATCCTCGGAGGCCCTTCTCTGGACATTTCAAGACGCACAGCCTTTTCAGTGGTGGCACTTTGGTTATGGAATGCAATCCCCCAAAGTCTCCCACCAGGCATCTATGTTGTGGTTAGGGACGGGGAATGCATGCAGTTCCATTTTCATTTTAAGCCCTGTCCCTTGCCCATTAAGCACGGGGTGCCTTTGTCCAGCTGTGGCCCATAGATTCCAACAAAATACTGGGCATGGTTTTGCCCAGTATCTTCTCTATGTGATGGGCTCATGGGTAACAGCTGTCCCATGGCCCCTTGTTGAAGAGGGGAGTGGAAAGCCTTGGGTTACAAACGTTTTGGGTTACAAACACTTCAGGTTACAAACTCCGCTAACCCGGAAGTAGTACCTCGGGTTGCGAAATTTGCCGGCGGCACAGCAGCAGTGGGAGGCTCCATTAGCGAAAGCGTGCCTCAGGTTAAGAATGGTTTAGAGTTAAGAATGGACCTCTGAACAAATTAAGTTCATAACCCGCGGTACCACTGTATAAGGCTGCTTCCCCTGGATCTCACAGTCATTTTGCTTTGAGGGCTCCCCACCCACCCTCCGTCACTGAGCAATTTTTGGTCATTGGTTGGCAGGGCAGAAAATGAATTTTCTCTCTCAACCTATTTTGCACTTGATTGGGGGTCTCTTCCGCCTTTCCCTCAGTGAAATTATGGCTTTCCTTTGATAGGTGGAAGAACATAGTTTGCATGAGAGTGGAAATAGCATTGGTCAGGATTAAGATAGTATAGGGGGTTCCCTATAAGGGGCCTGAGGGGAGCAATGACCGCGGCAACCCCAAGCGTGTCTTTGGTATCTGTCTGGTGGGAATCTGCACCCTGGTCCCCCAGTGAGACCTTGCTTGCTTGGCTTGCACTACGGCAGGGTTCAACACTGGCTGACTCCCATCATGCAGGTTTGGAGTGACCCAAACCCAGCAGATCCATTCCATCAACATGGGGCTTATGGAATGAGGACCTGATCCTGGAACCCAATGCCATGTCAACCCTTGCCCTTCCTGCTGCTCTCAATAAAGATTTGGCCTGATTATTTTGCTGCTCTCATGGGTCACATAATGCGCCTGCCTGGATAATGTGCGCCTACCTAATTCATACCTTCCTGAAACAATAGGTGAATCAAAAGGCAGCTGCCTTTCGTGATGCAGTTCTCCAACCATAGCACGTGTGCACATGGATATATTAGGGGAAAGTGTATATGAAATTTACATATGAATGAAAGTAACATACAAACAAGGATTTTATTAGGGACAATTGTCTGCAAGGACGCAGAGAAAAATATGCACATTAGGAGAAATGCATGCTGAAATACTGGTAAAAGTTCGTGAGGGCTTAACAATAAATAAATCACAAACTGATGTGGAAATGTGGCAAGCTGAAATAAGTACAAGGGAAGATGTGAAATGGAGTGAAACTGAAATAGACAAATCCATCAGTCCCTAATTGCGTGGCCAGGTGGAGTCCGCCGAACCCCAGGCAGCCCCTGAGGGAAATAATGACACATGACAACGTTCTATGGGATTACCGGTAAATTGGCCACAACTTTATTAATATTCAGATGTAGGGAGACCTTGGCTCGGGCATTGGGCATTTATCCTTCCCAGCCCCCC